>MU260887.1:87500-95000 GCA_020310875.1 Ceratopteris richardii | reverse complement strand
TGTGTGTTCACGAAATTTTCCAAAGGTGAGGAATTGTAAAATTCCATCATACCAACCAGTTTGACTTGCCACTAGGAAGTGACTATTATCCACCAGCTCATCATTAATACCTATTGCCTTTTCACTCAGGATAGTCCTTGACAGTTGATCCACCATGTGTTGCTCTTTTCTTGGCTTAATATGAATCTCAAAGTCAAATTCTTGAAATAGTAGTAACCATCACCAAACCCTTCCAACTACTCTAGGCTTATTAATTAAGTACTTCAAAAGCTGATGATCAGATATGACAATAAAATGCAGACCTAGGAGGTAATGCTCAAACTTTTGAAGAGCGACTATGATAGCCAAACCTTACCTTGTAGTGCTCTAGCTTCTTTCTCCTTTGGTAAGGAATCTTCTAGCATAAGCGATAGGTTGTTCTTCCTTGTGTGATGATAGCTAAGCCAGGACTTCTCCAACTACATGAAGACTAGCATCTATATGCACATGGAGCTTTAATGACCAGTTAGGAATAGTTAAGAGTGGAGCAGTACATTTCCTCAACGTTAGTTCACAAAAATCTTTCTCAGCTTTAGGCCTCCATGAGAACGGAATGTTCTTACTGGTAAGTGTTGACAAAGGTTTAGCTATTTCTGAGTACCTCTGTATAAATCTTCTATGGTACCTTGCATGGACTAAAAGGCTTTGCTCTTCCTTTGGAGTGCATGGAATATGTTGAAACAAAGGAATCCCAAAATGATTATTATAAAGATCTTGAAGCAAGTGAAGGATGAGAATCAAGCCAAAGAGTGATTGGAGAAAGTCAAGAGATCTTAGAAATGTAGTTTGTACACATATGTACATTATTAGTTGAGAATTCTTGTAAAATGGATATAGATGATCCTTAGGATGATAAGGAATATGCAATAGACGCGGGATGAGTCTAGAATCATATGTATATAAGTCAATGATGTAAAGAAATAAGTGTGAGAGTCATTAGATGCCAAGTGTCAATGAGATAGATGTATAGATAGTCATCTTCAGAAGTTAGCATTGAGTCTTTCTCTGATTTCTCTTAGCCTGATCATGTAGATCAAGAAATCTCCTGTACACATCTAATCTAGAAGCTAATGAACATATGTTCAAAGTTTCATTGTCTAATTCCTTTCATACTGTGAGTATGATCAATAGGAACATGTATATGTAAAGTTTGCAGATAGACCTCTCAGAGTCACACACTTTTTCGTGTGAATGTTTTGCTTGGATCTGAGTGTATAGTGTAAAGTGTTTAATGGTTGAGAATTCAAAATCTAGTTTGGAAGATAAGGAAGTTATGGCTAAAAGCATTTAGCAAAACGGGATCTGTGCTATGAGAAATCAACCTTAGAAGTTGACTATGTCAAAGTTGCTGCTTCAAGAGAACAATTTTTTACATACTTTTGATCTTAATGATCAAATTAAAGTTTTAATGATTCATGTGAAGGACTAATTGCTGATATCATTGTGGAAAGGTAGCTTGGAGATATGTATATCATTAGATTGAAGAAATCTAAAGATATGTGCAGTAATGAAGTCAATCTTTGAAGCAGACTTTTTGAAGAAAGAAGATTTTCATTTAGAGAAGTGATAGTGAAAGGCTTGGTAAATTAAGGTAACATTTGTGTAAAGCTTGGTCTATAACTGATATAGAGGTGCTCTTAAATCAGTATAGATTAAGTCTTTGGAGATTTAGAGGTCTCAAACAGTGGTATCAGAGTAGAAGGTGCAATATAAGTGAAGTAAGAGCATTAGAAGTCCCGACTGTTGCAGATATTAAAGTTTTTTCAAATTGAAGGTGAACAAGTTCAAAGTTTTGAATACAACCTGTAGAAGAGTGAAGATTGAGTTTGAAAGTATTAAGAAGGATTAAAGCTTCATATCAAAGGAACATTATATCACCATAAATCTTAGTAATTGTAGACACAAAAGATCAAAGATGGGAGAAAGCTTGTAGATTGATAAGCTAGATAGGGACAACTATGCAGCTTGGTCCATGAGGATGGAGGCACACCTCATGAGCAAAAATTTGATGGAATTCATCACAGGAGAAGAAGAAAAGCCTGAGTTTGAAGATCCTAGTGTTCCAACTAGGGAAGATCTTATAGATTTAAAGAACTGAATGAAGAAGGATGATCAAGCTAGGAGCATCATTTACATCGTTGTAAATGATTATCTTCTACCTCATATTAGAGGATTAGAAAGTGCAACAAATGTGTGGAATGCCTTGCAAGAGCATTTCCAAAACACAACCAATTCAAGGAAGTCTTCATTATGGGCAGAGTTCACAACCTTCAAGAAGAAGAGCTCACAATCAATTTCTGATTATGTGGCAAGGATGAAGGATATTTTAGATAGCTTGGGAGCAGTAGATGAAGACATTGAAGAGGATAAGTTAGTAAGAAAAATACTTACAAGTCTGAGAGGAGATCAGAAATGGAAGCCTTTCATATTGTCCATAGAATTTTCATTAGATCATTTTACTCATGATCTTAATCAATTTCTAGGACACATGCTAACTTTTCAGTAGGACATTAAGGGAGATAATGATAGAAGTGCAAGTCAAGCTATGTACTCCAAGGACAAGAAAAAGAATGGTAAAGGAAAGTAGTCAACTGATGATGAAGGATCTTCAAGCGAGGCTAATTTCAAAAAAGGAAAGATGAATTCCAGAGGTAAAGAAAGAGGTACTAAAGCTTGTTGGATTTGTGGCATAACAAATCATTTGGCAAATGATTATTGTTGTAACAATAAAAATGGTGGAAGTCATAATCAGATTTTTAATCAAAGAGGTAGACGAGGCAAAAATCAAAGAGGTAACTTCAAAGGAAGAGGTGGTAGGACATCATATGCTAGAGGAGGTGGAAGAAGCTTTCAATCTCAGTCCTACAACAATAACTACTATAACTATGCATCTGATCAGAAGGATGATATGAGTCTCATCTTGAATGCAACACATGAAGTAGTAGGAGAAGATCAAAGGGTATTCTATATTGACTCAAGATGAAGCAATCATCTGAGTGGCACCATATCATTGATGACTGATATGGAAGCAAAGGTGAATGGACATACAATACAAATAGGAGATAACACCAAGCATAAAGTTGAAAGCATTGGATCAGTAAAGACAAAGAGTGGAAGCACACTCTTCAGTAAGGTACTTTATGTTCCTACTATTCCTAAAAACTTGATAAGTGTAGGACAAACTGTGGAGAAGGGATATGAAGTCAGATTCACAAATGATGGTGTTTATGTGCAAGGTCCAAATCAGGAATATAGAAGCATCATTATAGGTCAAAAAGAAGAAATAATTTTTACTCTCAAGGTCCAAGGTAATGTGGGACATGCATTGTTTACTTATGGAAGTCAAAAGATGTCTGAGTTAGATCTATGGCATAAAAGGCTAGGTCATTTTAATGAGAGAGCCATAAAGGAAATGTCCAAGAATGATGTAGTGCTTGGATTGCCAAATGTTGAAGGTCAACACATGGTGTACAAGTGGGAAGCTCATCAATTAGGTAAAGCACACAAAAGGTCATACAATAAATAAGGATACAAGTATTCAAACATGCTTGAGTTGGTTCATACAAATGTGTGGGTTCCTTCAAGGGACTATAGCATAAATGGATCCAGGTATTATGTGTTGTTTGTTGATGATGCAACAAGGTGGATTACACTTTATGTAATCAAAGACAAATCTGAAGTGTTCAAGGCATTCAAGCATTATCATGCTTATGCAGAAAGGATCATAGCACAAAAGCTCAAGAGGTTGAGATTAGATGGAGGGGGAGAGTATTTTTCTAAAGATTTTGATGATTATTTGTGGAATGCAGGTATAAAAAGAGAAGTAACTTGTAGGTACTCCCCTCAACAAAATGGAGTTGCAAAAAGAAGAAACAGAACTCTTGTAGAGTTTACAAGATCAATGATCAAAGAGAAGAATTGCCTAAACTACTTATGGGCAAAAGCTATCAACACTGCAATATACCTTGTGAATAGGTTACCCTGCAAAGCTTTGGATGGTAGAACACCTTATGAAGCATGGTGGGGTAAGAAAGATACTCTTGATCATTGTAAAGTGTTTGGATGCTTTGCATATGCTTATGTTCCTTCATAATTAAGACATAAGCTAGAACCCAAAGCAGAGAAGTATCTGTTTATTGGGTATGATGATAGACAAATGGGTTACAAATTGTGGAGTCCATCTACAAAGCAAATTCTTGTGATAAAAAATTTTACATTTGATGAGCAAAGCACATGGTATATAGGGTCAACAAATGAGTATGCATATGTTGAAGAAATACAAAGGAAAGGGAAGACCAAAGTAAAGGTGTATGAACAAGATATTGATGATGATGATTGTAAAAGTAAATTGCAGAGCAATGTTGAAGATGGGCCAAGCTTTGATCCAAATTCAAATGTGGTTGAGACTTCAAGAAGTGTAGAGGTCAGAAGATCTTTGAGAGAAAGGAAAGAACCTATCAGGTATAGCTATGATACATCTTTCTTAACAACAAAAGATTATGCTTACATTGTGAAGACAGAAGAAGATCCAACCACATATGAAGAAGCTAAAGGTAAACAAAATTGGGAGAAGGCAATGCAAGAAGAGTATGATGCTCTACTTGAGAATGAGACATGGGAATTGGTGGCAAGACCAAAGAACCAGAAGGTAATATGATGTAAATGGGTGCATAAAACAAAGAGGTTTGCAAATGGTGAGGTGTCTAGATACAAAGCTAGACTTGTGGTTAAAGTTTATGCCCAAACTTATGGGGTGGATTATGATGAAACCTTTAGTCGAGTTGCTAAGCTGTCTACAATTAGAATTCCAATTGCTATTGCTACTTATAAAGGATGGAAGTTATCACAATAAGATGTGAAGAATGCATTTCTAAATGGATATATTGCAGATGAAGTGTACATGGAGCAACCAAAGAGCTTCATGGATTCAATTGGATCAAATTATATGTGTAAGCTCAAGAGAGCTTTTTATGGTTTGAAGCACACTCCAAGAGCATGGAATTACAGGCTTGTCAAGTTCTTGAATGAATGTGGATATCAAGCTTCAAAAGCAGATAGTAGCTTGCTAGTGAAGGCAAGTGAAAATGGGGATATATACATGTGTATTTATGTTGATGATATTATTATCACAGGTATAGATTCTCAAGGAATCAAGGAGCTTAAGAAAAAAATAGAGAAGGAGTTTAAGATAAGTGATTTGGGAAACTTTATCTTATTTCTTAGGAATGCAGATTGTGTACACTCAACATGGAGTATATGTTACACAAGAGAGATACTTGAAGAATCTTTCGGTCAGGTTCAACATGGAAGATTGCAAGCCTTCAACCAAACCATTGGAGGTAAATCATAAATTGAGTAGATATGGAGGTGAAGATTTTAATGACATGAAGAAATATCAGAGTTTGGTAGGTACTTTGATCTAGGCTACCTTGACAAGACCAGAGCTATCATATGCAGTTGGTGTTTTATCATAATTTATGCATTGTCCAAAGAAAACTCATTGGATTGCAGATTAAAGGGTACTCAGATTTATCAAGGGAACCCTAAATGAAGGTTTGTATTATGGTTTTACTTCTGACACAAGAATCAAAGTGTTCAACCTTAGAAGTTGACCATGTCAAAGTCGCTACTTCACGAGAACAAATTTTGACATACTTTTTGATCTTAATGATTAAATTAAAGTTTTAATGATTCATTTGAAGGAGTAATGGTTGATATGATTGTGCAAAGGTAGCCTGGATTTATGTATATCATTAGATTGAAGAAATCTGAAGATATGTGCAGGTAATGAAGTCAACTTTTGAAGCAGACTTTTTAAAGAATGAATGTACTAAAGGAACAATGATACTTGCCTCCTCTAGTTTTGTTATTTCCATCTTTACTACCTCTACATATTTTGGATTGAGTCAATAAGGCCTACTTCTTGCAGGTGCAACTCCCCCAATTAAGGGTATTCAACATAATCCAAGCTCCGCTAGAATCCCTATTAGCTCCTTGTAGGACCATGCAAAGACATTTTTAAAAGCTAAAAGTAGAGAAGCTACCTTCTCTAGTAATGGGGGATAGTGCCACAACCAGGAGGCCAAGCAGAATATTTGAGGATTCTCTTCATCTCTAGGTTTATTTCTTGAATAAGCATTTCATGATTGGCCCCATTTAAAAAAAATGATGCACATATACACTGGTGTAGCTCAATGATGAGTAGCACCTCCTTTAATGTCAATCTAGGAAGACGTGAGGATGGTATGATGACCTTGAGCAAGTGAAGGCACAAGTGCGTGAGTGAGAAGCACACTAACATGCACACACACGTGCACACACAGCAAGAACAAAGAGGGAGACAATGGAATTCTTTTAGATTACTTCAAAAGTGCTCATACAAGTTCAAATCTATTACAAGCTAACCTCAAAAATGAGCTCTCTAGCTCTATTTATAGTTTTTTACTAGCTTTGGCCCTGTCCAGACCTAGTGTCCGGCCTAGTTAAAAATTAGGTTCTAGGTCCTATTTGAGGGCTCAAACGGAGTCTATGAAAATTGATAGGTAGATACTTCTAATGCTCCTCAAGCTCAAGGACTCCTTCGCTTGCACAAAATGGAGCTACAAAAAGGTGAAATGGTATTTACAATGATGTAGAGTGACTACATTCACTATTTAGGAAGTATTACTTCATGGAAAAATTTGGACAGCCTACTTGCCAGATCTTCGTTGACTACTTTGTCTGCTTGTGCTTTCTCTTCGCTCTCAATCCCTTCTTTGACTTCCTTGTCTTGTGAGTCCTTGGGTACCTTGACTACTGCCAACACCCCCCCCCCTTTCGTGTCTGTCGTCTCTGACAGACCCTTGTTGAGTGGATCGTTGGATATAGTAATTCACGACATCGGTCGCCAAGCGATGTTCTCATAATCTGAGTCCTTTTGTCAAATCGGTGAGTAGTGCATCCTAGTCTACTGGCCTAGGAACTTCTGGATGTGGCATACGTAACTTTTCTGAATGTAGAGCCTGTTCCACAACAAATAAGAGTAATAAAGAGATGGTCTGGGAATGAATATCTCTAAAAAATATTCCCAGAACCTAGTGATAAACATTTCCTCAAACGTTTGCTTGAAGCAGGCTGGTAGATACTTGATACGAGCATGCCATGCATAGACGACATTGATAGATGGTGTGGTGCTCATATCATAAAAAAGGTCTTGATTTCCTTCATTAAATCCGAGAGCCGAAAGATGAGGTTCCTTGACATTCTTAAAGGTCCTGAATGTAACCAGCATTAGCTCAAAGATTTTGAGACACATCTGTGCCATGATATCTGGTATATTCTTGAATCTGACTGCCCAGTGTCGGATGGTTGAAATCATGTAGTTGACTGTGGGTTGGCCATGAGGGGTGCTAAGTACACATAGTTTAGCCACTTTTCACATCCTTTAACCGTCAAAACTGTTTTGGTGTACTCTGGCCAAGA
>MU260887.1:32500-82500 GCA_020310875.1 Ceratopteris richardii | reverse complement strand
ACGTAGAGTAGAGACGTTGGAAGCATAGGTAAGATTTTCTTTGATTTGTTTTCATCTTCTTTTTCACTTCTACATTCCATATCTATCCATCATCATCTTCACCATCGTGACCATATACCTCCATCTCCATTCACCTCCTCATTTCATTTGAGTGTGAGAGCGAGAGAGTGACTTGTGTGTGATTCTGTATTGTGTGTTCTCTAAGATTTTTTGTAGGAATCAGCATCTCCAACAGTTGTACTAGCACCATCAGGTAAAAATTTTGACTATGCAGGTTCTAGGGTGTTGACTTTTGTCAATCATGATAGAGAGGAAAGTTGATCATTTTGCAAAACTAAGTGCATAACCATGATGCTTAGGCCTAGGGGATCCCAAATGTGTGATTAATTTTTTCAAGTTCCACAGTTTTCCATGAATCATGATTGACATGTCAATCGCACCTGACAAACCACGATGGGCCAGTGAATTGGGATTCACAGAGTCCATGACCGATTGACCATGACTGACAGAGCCATCGTGTGCCACGTGTCAATCACGATCGACCCATCAAGTCCACGATTGTTTGACCCATAAATGTCTGAGTCTATGGATGCCATGTGTCAATCGTGACCAACAGGTCCATCGCGATGAACCCATAAATCATGACTGACCGAGTCAATGATTGTTTGACCACGACCTCTTACCCAGGTAGCACCTCATAGAATAGTGCAAGAAATACCTTTGAACAAGATAGGAGACATGAGCAAAGGAGAAGAAGGAAACACCTATCTTCCAATTACCCATCATGGGTACACAACAAAGTCAATTTCGGACGTAGGTGTAGTAATTGCAATTGCTATCAGGACCCTCATGGATGCATCAAGACACCCACTTATGGATGTGTAAGGTTGTAGTAGAGGAAGAGAAGAGAGAAAAAGCCAGCAAAGTAGGTGCAAAGGAAACTCATAGATCAATTCAAGACCCAGCCTACGCACCTGTATTTTTCCCTGACAAAGAATTTAAACCTCATGGTTGGACCTAAATTTTAGCAACAATGGATGTAGCCATCAATGAAGAACAATGGACACCCCACTATGACAATGATGGCTATGACATTTCAGTCTTCACAATAGAGCCAATCATGTGTGATTCGTTATTGAAGAATGTGAACCTAGCATTGATGCATTCGAGGATGCAAGCGACTCTGATTTAGAGTCAATTATTGTGGACCCAACTTTTGCATCAGATGAGGAATATTTCTATGAAGTAGAAGCTCATCCTCAAAGACATGAAGAACCTACCAATGATGTGAGGTTGAACACACAAGTGACCACCAAGAATGAAGGAAAGAAAAGGAAGAAAAAGGAAGTCACACCAGAGGAGGAAGAATCCTTGTTTGAGGTCGCGAAAAACTTTAAGAAGTATGACATAGAAGATAGGAGAGTCATGATAAGAATGCCTAAATTTGATGCACAAGTAGGAGAGGCCTACGATAACAAAGAAACCACCAAGAAAATTCTTGTAACCATAGAAGAATAAGAAGAAAAATGCACGTCTATAGGACACGACCTAAGTGAAGATGAGGAGCAAGAGTTGATAGCCGTGCTATGAGAATAAGGGGACGTATTTGCATGGAGTTACAAGGACTTGAAAGGAGTAGACACTGACATATGCTCACATACAATCATGATGACCTTAGATGCCAAACCCTTTAGGTAGAACCCATACACAAACAACGATAACTATGCTGCCAAGATCAAGGAAGAGATAGATTGCATGGTTGAAGCTGGATTTATCTATGAAATCAAGCACACTGAATGGGTGTCCCCCATTGTAATGGTTCCCAAGAAGAATGGAAAGTTATGTGTATGCAGTAACTTGAAGAAATTTAACACATCCACTCTTAGAGATAGCTATCCAATTCCTATCATTGAGGATCACTTAGAAAGGGTGGTAGGCAAGGAAGTCTACAACTTCCTTGATGGCTTCTCGGGCTACAATCAAGTGGCCATTCTTCCATAGGATCAACATAAAATGGCTTTTGTCATAGAATGGGGCATATTTGCTTTTTGCATAATTCCATTCAGGCTAACTATGTGCCATTCCACCTTCCCGAGACTAATGTTCCGTGTGTTCAAAGAGTTCTTGAGGAAGAACCTAGATGTCTATGTGGAGGACCTCTGTGCTCATTCCAACATAAGACAAACCCATATCCCTGAGTTGAGAGCTATCTTTGACAAATGTAGAGCATACCGTCTGTTTGAACCCAAAAAAGTGTGTTTTTATCGTCAAGCAAGGCAATATTTTAGGAAACATAGTGTCAAAGAATGGCATATGCATGAACAAGGAGAAAGTTAGAGCTATTGCAGAGCTACCTAGGCCAAGGAATGTCAAGGAGGTACAAGCTTTCATGGGGTATTGTGGCTATTACCGATGTTTTATACACAAGTATGTCATCATTGCAAAGCCTTTGTACAACCTTTTGACAAATTTTGAGTGGACTGATGAATGTGAGAAATCCTTGCGATTGTGTTCAGCACCAATCTTGACGACACCAGATTGGAATATGCCATTTCTTGTACATGTGGATGCATCCAAGTATGCTATTGGATGTGTGCTAGCACAACCTACGGGTGAAGGTAACATGGATCTACCGATTGCTTATGCAAGTAGGCAATTGAATGCTGCAGAAAGGAATTACACCACTACTAAACGAGAAGGATTAGGCATGGTATATGCGGTTAAGAAGTTTAGACATTATTTGATTGCAAATAGGTTTAGATTTTTTACTGATCATCAGGCACTGCTATACTTGGTAAACAAGCCATGCAATACAGGTAGATTAGTGAGATGGTTCCTCTTACTAATGGAATATGACTTTGAGGTAGTGGTGACGAAAGGCCAGACTCACTTGAGAGCAAACCAACTTTCAAGGCTCACATCCGGAGAGGCCCCACAAGGAGTATCAGATGATCTTCCTGATGCTTACTTGTTTAATCTCGAAGTTTTACCATAGTGGGCCAACACATTAGTGCCAACACTAACATATGGGCCTAAAACCAAGTGATAAGCACTCAGGATAAGGAGGTAGTAAAAGCCCAGAAGTACCATATCATGGTAGGTAGTATGTACAAGCATACAGATCAAGGAATATTAGCTTGTTGTATGGAAGAGGAGGAGTATGCCAAGTGGTTGCAATTAACACATGTGGGTGCACTAGAGCAACACTATTCGAGGCAAAGAACTTTACAGAGACTAAGGAGACTCGGAGTGCACTAGCCAACTATGGAAGTAGATGTTTATAAGATGTTCAAAGAATGCCCAATATGCTACACTAGACCTCCAGTGGAACATGCCACTCTTTATTGAGTGTCTTTAGTGCCAGATTGGAGTGAACCATTAGTAGCCTTTTTGAGGATGAAAACATTCCCTGAAGAGATGACTTTGGCTAGAGAAAGGAGCTTAGAATGGGAGGCACTAGACTAATCATGAGAGTGAATATCTTAAGATCTTGGAAACTGCACACCAGGGTGTAGCAGGAGGACACTTTGGACTAGACCATGTGATCAAGGCAATCTTATTTGCAGGCTTGTGGTGGCCAACCCTTCACATGGATGCACATACCTATGTGAAGCAGTGTGACGTCTATCAGCAAACTCAATATCCCATAAGTAAAGATGAGATTCCATTGAAACCTATGATGGTTGGACATGAATTCTCTAAGTGGGAATAGACTTTGTAGGTCCTATTAGTCCCCCAGCTAAGGGTTCACATGTTGACTAGATCATTATAGCCATAGACTATCTAACCAAGTGGGTAGAAGTGAAAGCCACAACGAAGAATGATGCTCAAATGACAACTAAGTTTTTATTTGAGAAACTGTTCACTAGATATGGGCTACCGATAGAGCTAGTAAGTGGAGGCACTCACTTCTTGAATGAAGTTATTGAAAATCTTCTCCAAGAGTTCTTGGTCATACACAAGAAGTCTGCCCCCTATCATCCATAAGCTAATGGGCAAGCCGAAAGCACCAATAAGATTCTATGCAATGTGATGACCAAATTAGTGAATAATAAACGCTCTGATTGGGACAAATAGCTAGACCATGTTGTTTGGGCATATAGAGTTGCCTATAAAACGATACATCAAGCCCCACCCTTTGAGATGGTATTTGGCCAAAAGGCATTGCTACCATTGGACTTCTTGATACCTACATTGAAAGTAGCACAGGAGCATGGGTGGATAGACTATACCAAGAACCCCTCATCGAGGAGATGCTGACTAGACTTAACACTGCAAAGAAATGAAAGGAAGAAGAGAAACACATTAGAGAAGAGGCACGGGTTGAATCTTCAGAATGGATTCGAAAGATGAAGCTTAGGAGGCAAGGAAGAGAAAACCCAAGGATAGAACTTGATGACATACCCAAGTATGAAATGGCTATGTGTCCAATCTCTACTGAGATTTCCTCACAAATGAGGGATAGAAGATCGTTTGTCACGATAGAGTTAGGACACGGAGAGGATGCAAGGACTATGAGAGCCTTAATTGATTCCAACTCTACCACGAGTGCTATTAAGTTGTCCTATTGTCAGGATATGCAATTGAATGTCAATCCTATTGATGCATACCTTATAGGATTAGGCGGTGTGGAAACCCCTTGCTTAGGAGAGGTGGAACTTCCCATTTACCTTCAAGAGGTTCTTATGAACATAAAGGTACTAGTGTGCCAAGCTGAGGATCTCACAGAACCTCTCATCCTAGGATAGGATTGGATTTATAATAATGCAGTCAATCTCAACCTAAGAAGTGGACTTCTTTAGACTTGGGTGCAGCAAAAATATTTAACTATTGAATTGACCACTAGAGCACTCAAGGAAGTAGGAGAGGCACTAGCTCTTGGTCCTTCTAGGAGCACACTGATGGAAAATGATGCTTTTCTTGTCCAACCCTCTGTGATGCAGAAAACCTCCACTCCAAGCGAGGTGATGCAAGTGGAACTCCTTGCTTGTCGAAAGGAAGTCTTGGTCCCAAAACATGAAGTCTTGGAGATCGGAATGAAGCAAAGAAGCAGGTGTCCTAAACCAAAGATCACCTCTACCATGACATCTTGAACATTGAAGTAGATATGGGTACAAAAGGGCAAAATTTCCCAAGCAACCTTGATTGAAGCCTCAACCAAATCCTACTCTAGTGATCACCATAAGACGCATAAGAAAACATTTCTCTGACAATCATCCACAAAAAAAAGATCTATCTGGGTACCCAAGAAGTCGATGAAGGCCGACCCACAATCCAGAAAAATTTGGGTGCCTAAGGCTTGCTTGCAGGCTCAAGTAGCCACCCATAAGCTTTACGAGACAAAGCTCCATTCACACATAATCACACATGCATCAATAGGCAGTAATAGGATCACTTGTGAATGGGTCCCTAAAAAGCCTCATTTCCAAGTAGATACTCATGTAGAGTCTCCCATAGCCCACAGGCAGTCAACTTGTAAAGCCACACATTATGTTTGGTGACAAAAAGCTTGTAATAAACCCCCTGACCCCCAATTTGTAAATTCATCTCCACCTACTAACTGCATCATCCTCACACTGCACGCTTCCACTTAGTACATAGAACTCTTCATTCACTAACTATACACACGATCACTGAGCACCAACTAACCCACTAACCTTATCATGATGCCTCATGTTAATGTTGTAATGCGGAAAAATGCTCATATCTTGTCCACTAAAATGTTAAGGTGTGCTTTTATATTCCCACAAAATCAAGAAGCAAGGCAGTAGCATGGCAGAAGCAGCAGGAACCAGTTCACAGGCAGGGTCCAACACTCAAACAGTCAACATTGAAGCCATCCTTCTTGAGGAACAGTTGACAGGGAGACCCCAAGAGCTCAGGGCGGTTCATGTACTTCCAATTCAAGATCCTCCACAAGGGCACACCTCATAGGTCCGCAAGCATCCATCGGTTCAGTGATGTTGGCAAACCACTAGGAGATGTACCTACTTCTGGGAGGCTGAAGTAGAATTTAATGGCAAGTGGGGAAGATACCACTTCTTCACTCACGAGTTTGAAAAGTACCAAAATGCAGAAAATATGAGATCAGTATGGACTGAAGTTGGCTTGGATAGTTACTTCAAAGCTATGTTGCCCAAACCCGATTTTCTGCAATGCTTATACATGATTAGCACTCTCACACCTAGCAGAGCCAAGGGAGGAGATAGTACCTTTGTGCTTCCTGCATTTTCACAAGGACATCCATGCGTCAACGGATTTGATAACTTTGCTCCATACAGTTTGGACATTCTGTCATGTTAAAATGGAGCGAACAGGATAAAGATTCCAAAAATTATATCACACAGTCGATACATGAAGAGTACTGATCAACAATTGGGCATCTTGTTGTGAGCTCAAAATGGATTTAGCACATGACACGCGAGGTGATGTCTCATCGATGGTTCGAGACTCACGATGCTTTCAAAGCACGCCTACCAAAGCCTGTATGGTTAGATGTTGAAGAGTGGGAATTGGTTCAAGATGAGCAGCAACATACTCCTGACTGACATCATCATCAATGGGATGCAACGGCAACACGTTTAGATACGGTTGGAAAGTCACATCTGGGTAGCGACGGATATGACAATATGTGCTACCAATTTGTAAGTATCATTTTAATTATTGAATTTGTTTGTGTTAAGCACATCATGTATGTTCATCGAACACTTTGCATATTTATTATAGGAGTTGGCAGTGGGTTGTCCTCCGACGCAAATCGAAGAAGCTTATGGATATCCTCATGGATTGACTACATTGTTGCAAGAGTTAGAGGGATGCGGTGTGATCATTTCATGGGAGAATCTATGATGAGTTAAACTTTTAGCTCGGTTTCATATTTTTAGTTGTTTTTTTATAAATATCATGTCAATTTGTCTCATTTTACGCATATGCTTTGTTCCAGGATTGTAGGTGTAAAGGTTTTGATCCCCTTGAGCATATGTATGGTAGTGCTTTGCCACAATTTTGTATTACACTCATATGTGGCAATGGTGCACCATAATTTTGTATTTGGTTCCTATATGGAAGTGCTTTGTCACATTTTGTATTCGGTTCCTATATGGAAGTGCTTTGCCACACTCTTGTACATGCTTCATTTATGAAATATACAAGTTTTTTGTACATGATTCATGGTTCATTTTGCTCATCTCTTTTGTGTCCGATAGTATTTTGCTATATGAAATCATGTTTTGGTTGCCATTAGAGTACACATCACATGTACTCAATTTTCTCTAGGCAGAGTGTGTTGTCTTTTGCTAAACAACATCATGGTAATGTTGTTGTAACAAAAGACAACACACTCTACCCTAAAAAAAGTTTGCAAATATGGTCCTCGGTATAAGCGATGATACTCCCAGCAGGTCGCCAGTATAAGCGTGGATACTCCCAATGCAGTCGTCGATATGCTCATCGATATGAGCATCAAAAATACTGATGCTTATATTGACACCCATACCGATGCTCATACCAATGCTTATACCGATGCGTATACCGATGCTTTAGTTCTGATGCGTGTACGGACAGCTACACTAACATTGGGACCAAAATACGCCCATTCAATTTCCTCAGTAAAAGACTCGATATATGCCCGATATGTTGTAGTGATACAATGAGGATTTTTGTGGGACCATGTTAGCCATGAGTGATGTGAAACCATGTGTCGCATAACAATGGCTTGCAACTTTTTAACAAGATACATTTCATAAGTGACGAGCCATGATTTCGTATGTGATGAACCTATTTTTATTAAATTGGAGAATTTATTTGTCCCCCTTTGCATGTAATGCGTATGCTACGCTAGCGACTATACTAAACAATGCCTTTTTAAGAGGATTAATGAGCCATAAGATGTTAATAAGTGTTTTTGAGAGCCCTGATGGATTTGTTTTCTTTACTATATGAATAAATGACTACAACAAGAAAACTCAGATATGAGTTCTCAATCTATGAGAAATAACGAAAACCCTAATGGCATATACAGAGTAAGTCTATATGACATGTTGCTTGCATCATGCATATCGTGTTATATGATTTCCATATTTATGATTGAACATTTAAAGTTTAGAAAATGGTATTGTATGGCGTTTCATTGTACTTTAAATTAGTTTAAGCTAATCTGAAAAAGTAGGTCTAAATGATGGAACTTCTTGTCAAGAAATAAAAAAATGGTATTATAACGATCTTTGATACCGAGAGGGCCTTCTGCATCAATGCTTCCTTTGAAGGTTAAATGTATTCCTTTTTGTTTTTGTACTCGCTTTTGCTTTCTCTCTCTCTCTCTCTCTCTCTCTCTCTCTCTATATATATATATATATATATATATATATATATATATATATATATATATATATATATATATATATATATATATATATATTGCATATACAGAGTAACGCTGCTATTATTTTATCAGATGAAGTCTAATTTCAATAAATACAACAATGCTAAATCGAGAGAGAGAGAGAGAGATGACTAAGTAAGATAGAGAGGACGATAGAGTTGTGCTAATATGGTGCATTCTAATACTATGTGATACATTCGGTTCCTGGTCGTATGTTGGTATTGTTAGGCATATGTTGCGTATTCCTTTCCTTTACTATCGGAGCTTTGAAACTCAAAATACTAGAGGATGAGACTAAATTCAAAGTCTATCTCACTCCAAGTTGAAGAGATATTCAGACTGAAGTTTGAGTTTGTTCCAATCATATGCTAAGAGAACTTAAGTTTGAGCCTCTCATGCAAAGAGAAGACACTCATACTAATAATTTACTTTATGTTGGTCTTTGTTAGGAGGCTCAAACTTAAGTTCGAACCTCTCCCATGTCAACTAAGGTTTCAAGCCACTATGACTCAAAAGTTAATGAAACCTCAAACTTAAGCTCAAACCTATTCGTTTATCACAATTGTAGGAGCTTACAAGTTCCCACTTAAGTTTGAACCTCTCCTTCCAAAATCTCTCTCTCAACTATATGATGTTTAATGGTTTGAAGTTGAGTTTGAATCTCTGTCAATAAAGGTACAGACTCAAACTTACATTTGAAGCTCTCTCACTTAAATACTATAAGCTTGAATGTACGTGTGAACTTCTCTGACTCCAAGTTGACTAGAGACTCAAATTCAAGTTCAAGGTTGTTTAAATCAAATTCTAAGAGGCTCTTATAAAAGAGCTAGTGAAGATAACAGGCTTGAAATTATGTTTGAATTTGTCTCAACATTTGCTAAGAGGTTCAAACTTATAGACGAGCATCTCACAGTTCAAAAATTGGAATTTCGATTTGGGTCTCTCTTTAAAATCACTCTATAAGATAAAAGGCTTGAACGTAAGTTCAAGTCTGTCTTGTTCATTTGAAAATAAATTTGAACCTCTAGTCTCTTGGGTGGGAGAGGCTCAAACTTTATTTGGAGGTTATAATTGATTTTGATGGAGAGAAGTTCAAATTTAAGTTCAAGTCTGTCTTGTTCATTTGAAAATAAATTTGAACCTCTAGTACTCATTAAATTATATACTCAAACCCGACTTTGAGCCTCTACTTAGGAGTTGTATTTTTACCCTCTCTTATAAGAGGTTAGAGAAGCTATGGGTATAGGATGCGTGAATTTAAGCTTGGGCCTCTTTCACTCAAGAGAGAGTCAAAGCTCAAACTTAAGTTCAAGCCCCTCTCAATCAAAGTTAAAAAAAGGCCAAGAGGCTAAGAAGTTAAGAGGCTTGAATTTAAGTCATTTGATAAAAGGCTAGAACTTAAGTCTGTGCCTCTCTTATAATATATTTGAGAGGCTCATTAAAACAAGAGACTATGAGAGCAATACATAAATCATAAAGCTAATAGTCTTATTGGGAATTCAAAACCATTGGAAGTATTATTCTTCGTGATTTAGTGGATGCCCTTGATGCAATATAGATTTCATTATGAGGATATTAATTGGTTACCTACAAATGGTATAGAGTGGATGCCATTGATGCAATATAGATTTCATAACGAGGATATTAATTGGTTACCTACAAATGGTATAGAGCTGTAGAAAGAAAAATGAAGATGCTATGAGGAAGCTTCTTGAAGGAGTTCCAAAATTATTACCACACCAAAATAGAAGGGGGATACTCAAATTATGGCGAATGGATTAATATAGTACTTATTTATTGGTAAAACCTTATGGATGTTTTCAGATCTGAAATAATATGGAAGGATACTTCTTATCATGACTTTTGGCTGAAATGGGTGGAAGACATTTAGAATTTTACATCTAATGAACAATAATCCATTATTAATGAAGATATGGATGAAAATGATCTACACTTTTGTGGGCCATTAGGTAATAAACCAACTTTAGAATTCGATTCTTTCCTTGATGTGAGAAAAGGACGCTTTCTCCTCACAGAACCATGTGATGTATTGTACCATGGATAGCTTGGCATGGAAAAAACTGATGTAAATCGAACTAGAGAATCAAAAACTTATATTAAGTTCTAGATATAATATTGAATACCTATTTTAAAAAGGAAAAACATTAATGATGCAGGTCAATATAAACAAAACAAATAAAAAATCCCAACACAAGTGATATCAAAGGTAAAAAAAAAAACCCAAAGCAACGAAATGAAGTAATAGAATATATGAGCTACACCTCAACTGAAGGATATTGGAATTTGTAGTTCAATTCTAATATCTTATATGATATTCATCATATTAACTCTTTTTAATGTATCCATGATATTATTTTTCATAACTATGTTAAAATTTGGAAATCATTTATTCATTATTATTGTCTCATATCATCAACTCAATTATTGATAGTTCTCCTGCCTACAATACATACAATGTTGGAAGGGGGTAAATACTCCCAATCTAGAGTTTTCGTTGGCTTTGCCAACATTTATGTCGAAATTCATGTGGAATGGATTGCTCTCCATTAACAACAATATTATTAGTTCTTATTGAGCTATTCCATGGAGATGAGTTGATGTCCATTGATTACGGCTTAGCACCTCTTGACTTGGCTTATGGTTGTAAAGATGTTCTCGTAACACAAAGAGTATTGACAATACAAAGTGAGAGCCACTCTCATCAACCATAATGAAGTGAAGCTTTAAAAAATCACTAGCTCTATGTACACAAAGTCAAAGACACATAGAGGCTCTATCACTCAAATGCATAATATTAAGCATTCATATTTTGAGTGTCTTCCACCTTTGTGTTTTGATAAGATTGAGGATGGAAAGTGTATTCCTCGCTTTATTGAAAGGTCATCAATAACATTTGAAGATGACGCTTTGTAAGTTGGGTTTCCAAGAGGTCCTAATTCGTACTTGCAAGAAGTTGAAGCCACATTTATGTTTGGGAAAGGTCACAACAAATAAAATAGTATTCATCATTGAAAATGTAAATTTGACTTTATTGAAAGTTTATCAAGAAGCTTGAATATTATTCTTTGTAAGCTGGGTGTACATGAAGTCCTCAATGTTTCTTACAAGCTCGATATTCCTATATTTTGAAGGCCATAGAACCAATATGTCTTTCTCTACACTACTAATATCAAAATAAGTGGCCACAAGTCCTTGCAAAGCATTGAAGATATTCCTTTTAACTCTAAGCATTGATACTATGAGAAATAAGCCTCAAAACCAATAAAATACCCTTGTTCTTCTACTTTGCTATTAGATTTAGTATGATATCATCTCTAAAATTACTCATATCATATATTGTAAATTGGTGTATTGCTAGAAACATCATTAGTTTTTCCATTATTATATGTACTTTTCTTTGTCTGTCATAGCCCATGAGCACTTTAGAATCCATATTGAGTCCTTTTGTAACTAAACGTCATTAATACTGCATTCTTTTTTTATTTATTAGTATGAATGTCATGCTTTCCCAATATTTCAATTAAATCAATCAAAGTTGCTTTTAATCCATATTGCATTTTTTATCTTTTATTAATGTTATGCAAATATTAGAGAGACAAGAAAAATATCAAGTGGTTTGTGTTTGTGGTTTTCTTAGTTTCTGTCAAAGACTTGGAATCGACTAAGATTTTTCAAACTTGGATACGATATTATAGTGTATATCTCCAATAGTGTGTCTAAATGTGCATGTCATTATGTCTAAGAGGATGAGGTGATATGCATGAGGACGAGGATGAGGTGATATGCATGAGGATGAGGGTGGACACTATCTTCCGAATGGAAAGATCTTATTTGCTACATGAGCCTCACAAGAACAAATTATCAGATTATAGCATATTTTGGGGCTTCTTCAATCAAACGCTGAGTTAACACTCATCCTTGTACATGCATGCATACTTTTTGTGTTCAATGAGTACTATCATGAACACATACTCCATGTTTGTAAATATAATGCATAATCTATACATTACAAAATCAATGAGTAAATAACGAAATAAATAAATTAACATAAACAGACACACATCTGCAGAGGTACACACACATACATACACACGTGTGTGTATATATATATATATATATATATATATATATATATATATATATATATATATATATATATATATATATATATATACATATATATATATGTATGTGTGTGTATGTACGTGGGTGGGCGTGTTTGTGCGTGTGTATACACACATACATACACACACACATATATATATTTATATATTTATATATATATATATATATATATATATATATATATATATATATATATATATATATATATATATATATATAAGTTGGTTTGACACTTAAGAGTCAAAACCAACCTAGTTTGGCGTTGAGGCTACCCAATTTAAAGGAATTAACATATTTCACATTAGACTCGTTCACTCTCTTACAACCGAACATGTATGTGTGTATATATATATATATATATATATATATATATATATATATATATACACATACATGCATGTATGTGATGTGTATGTGTTCTGTGTATGTATTTATCTATGTATTTATATATGTATTGGTGTGGAACACAATATCATACCAACATCCGAATAAGGAGTGTTATGGAACATTATCATATTAATTTTATATATAAACACACACACACCGTCTGCAATCTCTTTGCTTTGCTCTTGATTGTGTCGCTTGCATTATTAGTTGACTTGATGAAGGACTATCTTCACGTGAAATATGGCTAGCTAGAATGGGAATATAGTAACCAAACAAGTAGAGAAACTGCTAAGAAATGGGCCTACTAGCTTAAACTCGTAAAGTGATAATACATGTTGGATCATGCATATTCAAAGTACTTGATGTGTTTATAGGACTTGAAAAAAAAAATCTCTGAATGATAGGATGATGTTTTGCTAGAAAATACGATTCATCAAGCCTAAGTTTGATAGGTGGTTGATTGAGAGATATGAGGGGGATTGAAATTCAAATTTATATGCACAAGTTCTCATTCTTGGCTCCTTGATTGCATGCAATTCACTCTCATGTCATGAAATCTACAAGTTCATTGCATGTTTTTAGTCTTTCTGATTAGGGTTTTAGGATTTTAATACATAGATAATATATATACACAAACACACATATACATATAATACATACATAAATGTAGATACACATGCATACAAAAATAAACATATTTTAGATTTAAATCTTTAAGATTAGAGTTTTAGGGTTATAACACCTACATAACATATATGCACACATACACATACACATGTAATACATATATATATGTATATACACATGTATATAGAAATATACATATTTTAGGTCTAGATATTTAAGATTAGGATTTTAGGGTTTAGTATTTCAGATTTAAGTCTAAGTCTTTTTGATTAGGGTTTTAGGATTTTAATACGTAGATAACATATATACACAAGCACACATATACATATAATACATACATACATGTAGATACACATGCATACAAAAATATACATATTTTAGATTTAAATCTTTAAGATTAGGGTTTTAGGTTTATAACACCTACATAAGATATATGCACACATACACATGCACATGTAATACATATATACATGTATATACACATGAATATAGAAATATACATATGTCAGGTCTACATATTTAAGATTAGGGTTTTAATTAAATATATAAAATTGAATATATAAAAGTAGTATTACGTAAGGAAAAAACATCTGAATATATAAGTAAATATATATACAGATATAATAAGATAATTATATACATAAATAAATCTAAAAAGAACTAGTGTTTTAAATAATTTGATTAAATATTTAAAATTAAATATATAAAATTAAATATATAAAAATAGGATTACGTAAGGAAAAAAATCTGAATATATAAATAAATATATATATAAAATAAGATAATTATATACATAAATAAATATAAAAAGAACTAGTGTTTTAAATAATTTAATTAAATATATATAATCAAATATATAAAATTAAATATATAAAAATAGGATTACGTAAGGAAAAAAATATGAATATATGAATAAATATATATATAAAATAAGATAATTATATACATAAATAAATATGAAAAGAACTAGTGTTTTAAATAGTTTAATTAAATATTTATAATTAAATATATAAAAATAGGATTACGTAAGAAAAAAATCTGAATATATAAATATATATATATATATATATATATAATAAGATAATTATATACATAAATAAATATAAAAAGAACTAGTGTTTTACATTATTTAATTAAATATATATAATTAAATATAATTAAGTAAAGAAAAAATCTGAATATATATTAAATAAATCTATAAATACACAAGCACACATATTTATATACCTATCTATATTCACATATATATACATATACACATATATATACACATGCATACATATATATACATGTTTTAGTTCTAGGTCATTTGGATTAGGGTTTTAGGGTTTTAACACGTACATAACATATATACACACATACACATACACATATAATACATATATACATGTATATACATATGTGTATAGAAATATACATAATTTAGGTCTAGATCTTTAAAATTAGGGTTTTAGGGTTTAAGCATACATATAACTTAATTAAGAGGAAAAAATCTGAATAAATAAATAAATATATATATAAAATAGGATCAATCAAGAAAAAATCCGAATATATAGATAAAATAGGATAGCTATATAGATTAGGGTTTTAAAACTAGGATTTTAAGTTTTTTTAGGTATTTAAGTATTTAGGTCTTTAAGAGTTAGATTTTTAGGTTTAATAAAAAAAACAAATGTTCTAAAATGTTCTAAAATGTCCATATTGTAGCAGATGGCTTCTTTGGATCCTGAAGAGAGAATGGCATGTCCTTGCACACAGTGCAAGTATCAAATTTCTCAGAAACGACGGATTTGTACTGCACATGTTAGAGAGTATGGATCCTTTGATAGGAGTCGACTAGAAAACCTACGCTATCATTTGCATGGTCCCCCAGGTGAGCAGATGGACCCAAACGACATTGCACCGGTAACCTCTCGTGGACAAAAGAGAGCAAAAAAGGACTTAAACGTAGAAGCAAGCACTAATAATATTACACAGAATGAACATATGGAAGAGATGCTTGAAGCATTTTATGAGATGGACGAGGATCATGATGGTGAAGAAGGTGTCCACGAGAGTTTCATGGACACAACTGAAATTCCATGATCAGAAGTTGATGAAGAATATGAAAACATGCGAAGATTAGCTCGTTTACCACTTTAGAATGGAGCAAAGATATCTGTACTACGTGCTTCACTTGCGATGCTCAATCTGCAATCCATTTATGGATGGTCAGATAGTAGTGTCACTGAATTGTTCAGGTAAGTGGAGAACAAATTGGCTTTCATTGTTGTATCACAATAACTTCATTTACTAATATCATTTTAATTGCTTATTGCAGGCTTCTTAAAGATCAAATTTTGCCAGAGGGCAATGACATGCCTCCAACACGTGGAGATGCGAAAAATCTTTTACAGTCCATTGGAATGGATTATACGAAAATTCATGCTTGTCCGAATGATTGCATTCTCTTTCGGAATGAGTATGAGCATCTCCACGTATGTCCAAAGTGTGGAGCAAATAGATTTAGAGAAGACGTTATAGGCGAAGCAATCCCCGCAAAGGTTCTTCGCCACTTTCCTATCATTCCACGAATTAAGAACATGTTTAGATGCAAATCTATAGCTGAGTTAATGTCATGGCATACAAAGAGTAGGTCTACAGATAATGTAATGCGAGTGCCAGCTGACTCTGATGCTTGGAAGCACATAGATAGTAAGTGGCCAGAGTTTGCTAGTGAGCCTCGATCCATACATCTAGGCCTAGCTATGGATGGAGTGAATCCATTTGGATTACACACTTCTTCATGGAGCACATGGCGTGTATGTTTGATCAATTATAATATCCCACCATGGTTGGCCACAAAGAAAGGTCATTTATTATTAGCTCTTATTGTACCAGGTAAGTATAAGGTAAAAAACATGGATGCATATCTTGCACCATTGTGGAAGAACTACACATTTTATGGGATGGGATGACTATGCATGACATGTCTCAACCTATAAGAAGACGAGACGTGCGAGTGCAAGGCATACTTATGTGGACAATGCATAATCGGCCTGGTTATGGTGAATGTTGAGGTTTATCGATTTCGGGTTACCATGCATGTCCTTTATGCGGACCACGACTCGAAGCACGCTATTTCAAAGCACGTTGTTGTGGAGGTAGTGCGACGGACATTGTGTCGCCCACTTCTACTCCTAGGACGAGTACCTCAGATGTAGGTACGCCACGTAGTACACCACGCAGTATACCACATACACCTTGGGGTGCTCATGACCATGATGACTCCAAGGTGTATAGTATCCGAGATGGAGCTCCGGTGATGGATGCGGCTGGTAAACCAATGCGTGCACGCATACGACAGCTTTGCTCCATCTAGTTTGGACACTCCATCATGCTGAAATGGAGTGAACAGGATAAAGATCGGAAGAATTATATCACACAGACGATTTACCAGGAGTTCCGACCACCCGATGGACAATCGATTTTTAGTTTAGAGTGGATTCTGCACACCGCACGTGAGGTCATGTCGCATCGAAGATCCGAGGCCAGTGATGCATTCAGAGAAGGCTTACCAAAGCCTGTGTGGTTAGATGCTGAGGAGTGGGACATGATTCGTGATGAGCAGCAGTAGACTCCTGATCGATATCGCCAGCAGCGAAATTCCGCAGCCACACGTCTAGACACGATTGGACCATCACATTTGGGCAGCGGCGGATATGACACGATGCGTCATGAGTTTGTAAGTACCATTTCATTTATTGAATTTATTTGTGTTAAATTTCTCATATATATTTCTCTAATCTTTTTATATTTGTTTCAGGAGCTGGCAATGGGTCGTCCTCCAACACGAACGGAGGAGTCTTATGGATATAGTCATGGGTTGACTGCACTATTGCAGGACTTGGAGGGACGCGGTGCGGTAGTTTCATGGGAGCGTTTGCGATGAGGTAATTAATTTATAAACTTGGTTTTTACTTGTTTGTAATTTTCATGTGAATTTATCTCATTCCATTAATGTTCTTTGTTGTAGGACTGTTGATATGGTACTAACGTTCAAGAACTCTATCAAGAATCTCTTTACGCTTCACCATCTTATTATCTGTAATCGGACTCTTCGAAGGCTTACCGAACACACTCCTAGTTAATGCTCTCTCAGAGTACAGCGTAGGCAATATTCAGTACCGTAATACAAGATTGCTTTTGTCTAGCTTAAAGAGCTGATCCAACACAAACTACCGTACACAACAGAGTGAATAACAGTAACTCAATCTGTACCGTGCAGGTGCGGATAATCCACTAGAACAGAAGACGCAAGATGATTCAGAATTCTCAACCACACAGTACTGAACTGTCATTACTGGAGCATGGGCTTCATCAAACAACTTACAAAACATCAACAAAACAGAGAGACACAACAGTACGCAGCATTATCGAAACAATCACAACGAAAACTACACAGAACGATTCGCTCAGACAGACAGTTTGGCGATCTTCTGGTCGTCTAGGTAAATCACAAACCGAACAGGTATCAATAAATAAACAAGACAACGAGGAGAACAGAATACTCAGAATTACTCAACGCACACCACAGTAACGTTATAGATCAATCACCCAGATAGACAGTCTGGTGATCCCACTAATCGTCACTGAAGCATCTCTTTTTCATTGATTTATAAAGATTACAAAACATCTTTGTAGCAACCTTTCGTTCGTGCAAAATATGAAAAGATTCAGTCTTTACAATTGCCAGTCCGGCGGCTGACTAACACTGGCACGTACGGTGGACTCGAACCCGCAGGTATACAAAAAAAACTTACGGCTCATCTACTATCCCTTCTAAATACATTGTTCTGGCTAATCTAAATGTGCAGGCAATTTTCTTCTTAATTGATTCTAACATCTGCTTCAAAATGTCTGGTTCCACCAACTAAGCATCTGTGCGTACTGCACTTAAGGAAATGACTTGGGTCATCAAAACTTCTGCTTGTGTCTGCAGAAAAGCTTCTTGTAAATAAAACTCGTTTGACAGAGCTGCATCTCGAGTTACCTTCATATCTGCAATCTGCTTTTCAATTTTGGAGAGTCTTTCTTTCTGTACATCCAGTTGATACTCCCTTCTTTCTATCTCCTGATCTTGAAATTGGATTGTCCTGTAATAGGCGTCGCACTCTCGGCGAGTACTTGCGATGTCTTTTTGTAATTGCGCATCCCCGGTCAATTTACGTTTAAGAATACTGTTTACTTTAAATAAATCAGACTTGTTTCTCTAGAGTTCTTCATTAGTTTCCTTAAGCAATCTGCCATCTCTTGTCCTTTCTGTACTGCTTCATTTAGCTGTTGTCTGGTTTCTTCTAACAGATTGCCTAAAGCTATACGTGCATCCTCCTTGTCTTGGGCTAATTGTTTCAAATGCCTATTTTCAGCCTCTACAGCGCACAACAAGTCTTCCTTTGTTCTGACTTCGTCCAAGACAGCATCTCTTTGATTTATAATTATCTCCTGGTCGGCAAGTCGGGTCTGTAGCTCCTTAATCTGTTCACTTAAATTATGATTTTCTGCTTTGACTTCGACGAGTTCTTCCTGGAGTGGGCTAATATCAGCTTCCAGAACATCAACCTTATGTTGTAATTCATCCCGTATGTTATCAGTCACTTCCTTCATTTGTATAGGTAGTTGTTGCGATAATTGGATTAGCATTTGTCCTATGGATGCTAGCTCAGAAAATACAGGGAGTGAAGGAAGCAAAGGATGAGAACGAGGCTGATATGAAGAGGCTGTGAGGAGATGATGGGAATTTGGTGGAGAATAGTTTGGTGACGAGGATGATGAAGCGGTAGGTTCCTTAGTGACAATGGGTGAAACAGGGATGGTGGGCTGAATTGGAGGTTCGGGTGGATGAGTAAGAAGAATAGTAGTTGTGTCGATTACCTTTTCGGTGGTTGCTTGCATAGTGTCATTAGGGTCGGCAATTGTAGACTCCACTGCTCTAAGCAGTTCTTTGAAAATTTCTTTAATTATACGTTGTTCATCATGTTGCTTTTCCTGTTCAGATTGTTGCTGAGATTGTTCTTTAGTAGAATTATCTGCAGAGTTGTTGGTATCCTCATGCTCTTGGGTCTTCTCTGAAGAAGACTGCGCTGATGAATCATGATGAATTGATGTTGCTGTGTCATGGAAAGTCTCATCTTCATTCCCTTCCTCTTCATTGTTATCTTCTTTATCATTTGCGGCTGAACCCTGTACTTCACTGTCAGATGAACTTATTCTAATTCTTTTGCGGCGGAGGAGGTGGAAAATCTCTTCTTCATCCTCTTCATCATCTTCTAAGATCTGTGCAGATTCTTCATGGTGCAGAACGGGTCCTCGGGGTGGTGGTTGTGCTGCTTGGATAGTTGGAAACAAAAAAGAGATGATATGCGGTAATCTCGATCGTGGCATATCTCCCTTGTTGACCTGTTTGATGATTGAAACGCATTCTTTGTGAATGCGGCGGAAAAAGTATGATGCAAAATTTACAGGCTCTCGAGTCGCTAGATCTATTGATGAGTAGAAAGGATGCGAAATGCCATATGTGCGTTTCTGCAGGTTTAAGATAACTACTAGGAATTGCAAGGCTGATCTCCCAGGCTCAAGGCAACAGAGGATTGCATATTCAATGGAAGAGTGCCTAGGGAATAATTGGTTCATTGTGGCTAACGGTAGATTAGGGCCATTCTCCCGCCTTGCGGAGAGAGCCGAAATGCATCAGCAAAGGTTTGGAGGGTAATTACGGTACGAGAGGGCAGGGAAGTGATAGGCCAACTCTGCTCCGTAGCAGGTATGGCAGCGATGGCGGCGATGATTTGTGCCTAGAAAGGGTGGCAATCCACTAAATGCCAAGGCAATTCAGCAAAATTGACTAACCCACGGATGCACAGGAACTCACCTACATCAGTAGGGAGTCCATCATGAAACGCAGCAAAGTTTTCTAATGCTTCCATGGTGCAAAGACAAATAGCAGGCACAAGAACATAATCGCACAGGATATACAGATAACACAAACACACAGATCACACAGACACAATAGCGATTAACCGCAAACAAAAAAGGTTAAGTAGATGCTTTGCAGCGGGAAGCAATCGAAATTACTAATCATCGCACGACGTTGAGATAATAACCTCATAACTTCGGTGTGCATGCATGAGCAGAATCGATAATGTAGGGCGGCTGTTGATCATAATTAGGTAGCAAAACGAGGATATTTACAGACTTATTTTATTAAGCACGCAAAAACAAAAAAAGAAAATAAATAACATGAAAAAACATCGAACACGTCAGCGAGAGTCAGATGCTTGATGATACGACCGCAACTTTGAACCATTGATGACTTTCGCAAGAGGAATTTCGGTCAAAGTAGTCAACCAAGAAGTAGCTGGACCTACTTGTTCAGTAATCCGGTAGGGACCGAACCATCGTAACTTGAATTTTCCAGCCGAGCAATTTGATTTTGCATTATAAAATAACACAAGCTCTCCTATCTTAAAAACTGGAGTTTTAAGATACTGGTCATGAGTACGAGCTTGTCTTAACTGCACTTCCTGAATAGTCAGAAAACTTTCCCTCTGATGCTCATCTAGTTCTCTGAGTGTGTCCAACCGAAATGGCAAGGACTCTTCCGGTAACAACTTCTGTGTGATGGCCACACGTAAACTAGGAATAACAACTTCCATTGGAGCTATGGCTTCCAGTCCGTAAGCGAGTTTGAAAGGGTTTAGTCCTGTTGCTACCTTGTATGAAGTTCGGTATACCCATAATACTGCAGGTAACAGTTGATCCCATCTTTCCGGTGATTCCAGAATCAGTTTACGAAGCATATTCAACAAAGTCTTGTTTGTACTTTCAGCTAAGCCATTTGCACGAGGATAATACGGTGAACTGAACTGATGCATAATCTGAAAAGAATGTGTGAGTACTTTCATTAAATTGTTAGCAAAATGCGTGCCTTGATCTGTCAGAAGCTCTAGAGGTAAGCCAAAACGCGGGAAAACATCCTTCATTAGACACTTTGCCACCGAAACAGCTGTGGCGGACCGTAAAGCCCAAGCTTCTGCCCATCTGGTAGCGTAATCTGTACATGTTAGAATATAACGATTATTACTGAGTATGGTTGGAGGTGTAATTGGCCCAATAAAGTCAAGGCCCCACTTTTGAAAAGGCTCTAAAGGTAAGACAGGTTGTAGAGGGAAGAAGTGGCGTTGTAACGGCTGTCCAGATCGCTGACAATTGTCACAGTTTTTAACAAACTGAGATATATCTCTGTACATAGTAGGCCACCAAAGTCCACTCTGCAAAATTTTCGAGTGCGTTAAATCTGCTGCAAAATGTCCACTGGAAGGTATTGAATGTGACAGAGCTATAACTGAGTTTACTTCATGTGGAGGAATACAACGAAGTAAAACTCCAGTGCGATCCATATAATACAACTCTCCAGCAATCAACTGAAATTTGCGACTATAAACTGCAATTTTCTTATGCATTGTAGGAGAAATCTGAACAGGAAGACATCCATTAGTAAGAAAAGTTAATATCTGATCATAATATGTAGATGGCATAGGGGGTTCGGCAGATTCATCATTAGTTGGTTCAGTAACATAAATCGCGGGTGTGGTGTCATCTACACCGACCGGAGCTTCACCGGAATCTAAGCGAGAAAGAAAATCTGCTAATGCATGTGAACTGTCGGGCCGATGAATTACTTCGTAATCAAACTCTTGTAAAAGTAGAACCCAACGCGCTAATCGACCACCTAAATGTTGTTGCCGTACTAGATAGACAAGTGCAGCATGATCTACATGAAAAGTAAATTTGCGGCCAAGTAAATAGTGCCTGAATTTCTTTATAGAATACACTAAACCAAGGCATTCTCTTTCAGTTACTGAATAATTCTTTTCTACAAGAGCAAGTCTTCTACTCGCATAACAAACGGGTCAAAACCACTTATCAGTTTGTTGCATTAAGACACTCCCAATGGCCATATTTGATGCATCAACAAAAACATGAAATGGATGTTCCCAATCAGGAGGTTGTAGAATTGGAACCTGCGTTAATAAGCTTTTGAGACGATCAAATGTTGTTTGACATATTATTATATACACCTTTCTATGTTCCTCATAGCCCATGAGCACTTCAAAATCTATATTGAGTCCTTTTGTAACTAGGCTTCATTAATACTGCATTCTTTTTTATTTATTAGTATGAATAGCATGTTTTACCAATATTTCAATTAAATCAAGTAGCCTATGTTTGTGATTTTCTTAGTTTTTGTCAAAATATAAGATCTCTTCGTTTGTTTAAAAAAGGCAAATCAAAGAGTTGTAATCGACTAAGATTTTTCAAATTTGGATAGGATATTATAGTGTATATGTCCAATAGTGTGTCTAAAGGAGCCAATAGTCACTCAATTTGAGTGACTATAGGTTAGCGAACTCTCTATTTTATGATAGACTACCTATTTGTCCATCTGTAAAGAAATTTAGGCCACAAAGATTTAGCAATGACTTAGTATAGAAGCAAGATCAAACTCAGATATTTCGTAGATATAGACTATGGGAACCAAGCTTTCATTGAAGTGTAAGATCTTTACAAGATGATGTATATAGAGAGAGAAATAAGTTCTCCACAATGACTATGTCTAATAGAATACACTAGAGAGTGCATGAAGCTCATGCAAAAATGTTTCTACAAAGATAAGGTACTAGTACTACTTGGGGTTTCTCCTCTAGTCTTGGGCACTTTCTTGATCATTGAGTTTATTTTTTTACCCCAGAAATGCACCCTTCTATCATGTATAGGTGAACATGTGACTTTCATCAACCCTTTACTTGAGGCTTGGCCTTCCATTAGCTCATCTTGATAATTGAGATCCCTTCTGATCCCTTTCGTGTTTCCTTTCTCTTCTAATGCATACAGATTTGTGGAGTTTGTATAATCCAAGCTTTGGTTCACTTTTTGAATATTGTTAAATGTCGCTTGCTGTCCGAAGCGCGTTTAAACACCGATTTGGGTTCTTGGGAGTGGAAGGGGTCTGTTAAATAGAGGCCCTATGCTTGATTTCCCCAAAATAACCACTTCATACACAGCAATATACTAACGTTCAAGAACTCTATCAAGAATCTCTTTACGCTTCACCATCTTATTATCTGTAATCGGACTCTTCGAAGGCTTACCGAACACACTCCAGTTAATGCTCTCTCAGAGTACAGCGCAGGCAATATTCAGTACTGTAATACAAGATTACTTTTGTCTAGCTTAAAGAACTGATCCAACACAAACTACCGTACACAACAGAGTGAATAACAGTAACTCAATCTGTACCGTGCAGGTGCGGATAATCCACCAGAACAGAAGACGCAAGATGATTCAGAATTCTCAACCACACAGTACTGAACTGTCATTACTGGAGCATGGGCTTCATCAAACAACTTACAAAACATCAACAAAACAGAGAGACACAACAGTACACAGCATTATCGAAACAATCACAACGAAAACTACACAGAACGATTCGCTCAGACAGACAGTTTGGCGATCTTCTGGTCGTCTAGGTAAATCACAAACCGAACAGGTATCAATAAACAAACAAGACAACGAGGAGAACAGAATACTCTGAATCACTCAATGCACACCACAGTAACGTTACAGATCAATCACCCAGATAGACAGTCTGGTGATCCCACTGATCGTCACTGAAGCATCTCTTTTTCATTGATTTATAAAGATTACAAAACATCTTTGTAGCAACCTTTCGTTCGTGCAAAATATGAAAAGATTCAGTCTTTACAATTGCCAATCCGGCGGTCGACTAACACTGGCACATACGGTGGACTCGAACCCGCAGGTATACAAAAAAAACTTACGGCTCATCTACTATCCCTTCTAAATACATTGTTCTGGCTAATCTAAATGTGCAGGCAATTTTCTTCTTAATTGATTCTAACATCTGCTTCAAAATGTCTGGTTCCACCAACTGAGCATCTGTGCGTACTGCACTTAAGGAAATGACTTGGGTCATCAAAACTTCTGCTTGTGTCTGCAGAAAAGCTTCTTGTAAATAAAACTCGTTTGACAGAGCTGCATCTCGAGTTACCTTCATATCTGCAATCTGCTTTTCAATTTTGGAGAGTCTTTCTTTCTGTACATCCAGTTGATACTCCCTTCTTTCTATCTCCTGATTCTGAAATTGGATTGTCCTGTAATAGGCATCGCACTCTCGGCGGGTACTTGCGATGTCTTTTTGTAATTGCGCATCCCCGGTCAATTTACGTTTAAGAATACTGTTTACTTTAAATAAATCAGACTTGTTTCTCTAGAGTTCTTCATTAGTCTTCTTAAGCAATCTGCCATCTCTTGTCCTTTCTGTACTGCTTCATTTAGCTGTTGTCTGGTTTCTTCTAACAGATTTCCTAAAGCTATACGTGCATCCTCCTTGTCTTGGGCTAATTGTTTCAAATGCCTATTTTCAGCCTCTACAGCGCACAATAAGTCTTCCTTTGTTCTGACTTCGGCCAAGACAACATCTCTTTGATTTATAATTATCTCCTGGTCGGCAAGTCGGGTCTGTAGCTCCTTAATCTGTTCACTTAAATTATGATTTTCTGCTTTGACTTCGACGAGTTCTTCCTAGAGTGGGCTAATATCAGCTTCCAGAACATCAACCTTATGTTGTAATTCATCCCGTATGTTATCAGTCACTTCCTTCATTTGTATAGGTAGTTGTTGCGATAATTGGATTAGCATTTGTCCCATGGATGCTAGCTCAGAAAATACAGGGAGTGAAGGAAGCAAAGGATGAGAACGAGGCTGATATGAAGAGGCTGTGAGGAGATGATGGGAATTTGGTGGAGAATAGTTTGGTGACGAGGATGATGAAGCGGTAGGTTCCTTAGTGACAATGGGTGAAACAGGGATGGTGGGCTGAATTGGAGGTTCGGGTGGATGAGTAAGAAGAATAGTAGTTGTGTCGATTACCTTTTCAGTGGTTGCTTGCATAGTGTCATTAGGGTCGGCAATTGTAGACTCCACTGCTCCAAGCAGTTCTTTGAAAATTTCTTTAATTATACGTTGTTCATCATGTTGCTTTTCTTGTTCAGATTGTTGCTGAGATTGTTCTTTAGTAGAATTATCTGCAGAGTTGTTGGTATCCTCATGCTCTTGGGTCTTCTCTGAAGAAGACTGCGCTGATGAATCATGATGAATTGATGTTGCTGTGTCATGGAAAGTCTCATCTTCATTCCCTTCCTCTTCATTGTTATCTGCTTTATCATTTGCGGCTGAACCCTGTACTTCACTGTCAGATGAACTTATTCTAATTCTTTTGCGGCGGAGGAGGTGGAAAATCTCTTCTTCATCCTCTTCATCATCTTCTAAGATCTGTGCAGATTCTTCATGGTGCAAAACGGGTCCTCGGGGTGGTGGTTGTGCTGCTTGGATAGTTGGAAACAAAAAAGAGATGATATGCGGTAATCTCGATCGTGGCATATCTCCCTTGTTGACCTGTTTGATGATTGAAACGCATTCTTTGTGAATGCGGCGGAAAAAGTATGATGCAAAATTTACAGGCTCTCGAGTCGCTAGATCTATTGATGAGTAGAAACGATGCGAAATGCCATATGTGCGTTTCTGCAGGTTTAAGATAACTACTAGGAATTGCAAGGCTGATCTCCCAGGCTCAAGGCGACAGAGGATTGCATATTCAATGGAAGAGTGCCTAGGGAATAATTGGTTCATTGTGGCTAATGGTAGATTAGGGCCATTCTCCCAACCTTGCGGAGAGAGCCGAAATGCATCAGCAAAGGTTTGGAGGGTAATTACGGTACGAGAGGGCAGGGAAGTGATAGGCCAACTCTGCTCCGTAGCAGGTGTGGCAGCGATGGCGGCGATGATTTGTGCCTAGAAAGGGTGGCAATCCACTAAATGCCAAGGCAGTTCAGCGAAATTGACTAACCCACGGATGCACAGGAACTCATCTACATCAGCAGGGAGTCCATCATGAAACACAGCAAAGTTTGCTAATGCTTCCATGGTGCAAAGACAAATAGCAGGCACAAGAACACAATCGCACAGGATATACAGATAACACAAACACATAGATCACACAGACACAATAGCGATTAACCGCAAACAAAAAAGGTTAAGTAGATGCTTTGCAGCGGGAAGCAATCGAAATTACTAATCATCGCACGACGTTGAGATGATAACCTCATAACTTCGGTGTGCATGCATGAGCAGAATCGATAATGTAGGGCGGTTGTTGATCATAATTAGGTAGCAAAACGAGGCTATTTACAGACTTATTTTATTAAGCACGCAAAAACAAAAAAAGAAAATAAATAACATGAAAAAACATCGAACACGTCAGCGAGAGTCAGATGCTTGATGATACGACCGCAACTTTGAACCATTGATGACTTTTGCAAGAGGAATTTTGGTCAAAGTAGTCAACCAAAAAGTAGCTAGACCTACTTGTTCAGTAATCCGATAGGGACCGAACCATCGTAACTTGAATTTTCCAGCCGAGCAATTTGATTTTGCATTATAAAATAACACAAGCTCTCCTATCTTAAAAACTGGAGTTTTAAGATACTGGTCATGAGTACGAGCTTGTCTTAACTGCACTTCCTGAATAGTCAGAAAGCTTTCCCAGCGATGCTCATCTAGTTCTCTGAGTGTGTCCAACCGAAATGGCAAGGACTCTTCCGGTAACAACTTCTGTGTGATGGCCGGCTTCCAGTCTGTAAGCAAGTTTGAAAGGGTTTAGTCCTGTTGCTACCTTGTATGAAGTTCGGTATACCCATAATACTGCAGGTAACAGTTGATCCCATCTTTCCGGTGATTCCAGAATCAGTTTATGAAGCATATTCAACAAAGTCTTGTTTGTACTTTCAGCTAAGCCATTTGCACGAGGATAATACGGTGAACTGAACTTATGCATAATCTGAAAAGAATGTGTGAGTACTTTCATTAAATTGTTAGCAAAATGCGTGCCTTGATCTGTCACAAGCTCTAGAGGTAAGCCAAAATGCGGGAAAACATCCTTCATTAGACACTTTGCCACCGAAACAGCTGTGGCGGACCGTAAAGCCCAAGCTTCTGCCCATCTGGTAGCGTAATCTGTACATATTAGAATATAACGATTATTACTGAGTATGGTTGGAGGTGTAATTGGCCCAATAAAGTCAAGGCCCCACTTTTGAAAAGGCTCTAAAGGTAAGACAGGTTGTAGAGGGAAGAAGTGGTGTTGTAACGGCTGTCCAGATCGCTGACAATTGTCACAGTTTTTAACAAACTGAGATATATCTCTGTACATAGTAGGCCACCAAAGTCCACTCTGCAAAATTTTCCGGTGCGTTAAATCTGCTGCAAAATGTCCACTGGAAGGTATTGAATGTGACAGAGCTATAACTGAGTTTTCTTCATGTGGAGGAATACAACGAAGTAAAACTCCAGTGCGATCCATATAATACAACTCTCCAGCAATCAACCGAAATTTGCGACTGTAAACTACAATTTTCTTACGCATTGTAGGAGAAATCTGAGCAGGAAGACATCCATCAGTAAGAAAAGTTAATATCTGATCATAATATGTAGATGGCATAGGGGGTTCGGCAGATTCATCATTAGTTGATTCAGTAACATAAATCGCGGGTGTGGTGTCATCTACACCGACCGGAGCTTCACCCGAATTTAAGCGAGAAAGAAAATCTGCTAATGCGTGTGAACTGTCGGGCCGATGAATTACTTCGTAATGAAAATAGTAGGGAGACAAGAAAAATATCAAGTAGCCTATGTTTGTGGTTTTCTTAGTTTTTGTCAAAATATAAGATCTCTTCGTTTGTTTAAAAAAGGCAAATCAAAGAGTTGTAATCGACTAAGATTTTTCAAATTTGGATAGGATATTATAGTGTATATGTCCAATAGTGTGTCTAAATGTATATGCCATTATGTTCAGGATGAGGTGATATGCATGAGTTGAGGTGAAGCTGCATGTATGTGCTGTTAGAATTAGCTAAGCGAGATTGGGTGGACACTATCTTCCAAATGGAAAGATCTTATTTGCTACATGAGCCTCACAAGAACACATTATGAGATCATAGCATCTTTTGGGGCTTCTTCAATCAATCGCTAACTTTACACTCATCCTTGTACATGCATGCATAATTTGTTTTGTCAATGAATATTCTCATGAACACATATTCCATGCTTGTAAATATAATGCATAATCTATACATTAGAAAATCAATGACTAAATAAAGAACTAGAAAAATAAACATACACACACATATGCAGAGATACACACACATATATACATATGTGTGTGTGCGTGTATGTATATATATATATATATAGAGAGAGAGAGAGAGAGAGAGAGAGTAGAAGTTGGTTTTACCCTTTGTCTCTCAATGTCCGGGTGAAGAGTCAAAATCAACCTAGTTTGGCCTTGAGGCCCTCCAATTTAAAGGAATTAACATATTTGACATTAGGGACATGGCTTTTAGGATGGGCCCCATGGGTAATATAGCCGCTTTACTTTGTACCTTTCAATTAATTCAACCTTATTAATTTCAAGAATAGATCTAATAATGGAAATTCTTTTCTTCAATCACGAGTCACTTTTCATATAAATTGAAGAAATGCATGAACTTCTCAATGATCGAACTGCCTTTAAGAACGCGAGGAATGTACTCCAATACATGTGTGTACGCATACATGCATGTATGTGATGTGTATGTGTGTATGTATGTATGTATTTATTTATATATGTATGAGTGTGGAACACAATATCATACCAACATCCGAACAAGGAGTGTTATATATATATATATATATATATATATATATATATATATATATATATATATATATATATATATATATATATTTATATATGTGTGTGTTTGTGCGTGTCTGTGTGTATGCATGTATGTGGTTGTGTATGTGTGTACTCATCACCGTGTGCAATCTTTGTGGTCTTGGCCTTGGTTATGTCCCTTGCATTATTAGTTGACTTGATGGAGGACTATCTCCACGTGAGATATGGCTACCTAAAATTGGAATATGGTAATCAAACATGTAGAGAAAGTGCTCAGAAATGGGCCTACTAGCTTAAACTCGTAAAGTGATAATACAAGTTGGATCATGCATATTCAAAGTACTTGATGTGTTTATACGACTTGAAAAAATATCAGATATGAATGATAGGATGACGTTTTCCTAGAGAATAGGAGTCATCAAGCCTAAGTTTGATAGGTGGTTGATTGAGAGATATGAGGGGGATTTAAATTCAAATTTGTATGCACAATTTCTCATCATTGGCTCCTTTTTGCATGCAATTCACTCTCATGCCATGAAATCTACAAGTGCATTGAATGCAATTCACTCTCATGCCATGAAATCTCCTAGGCGATGCTTCCATATCACTAGAAGTTTGACAAAAAGAAATTTAAAGGGTTGCAAAATCTTGGTCACATATATATAAGGATGTTTGCTGGACCATGTTGGCCATCAACTATGTGACACCGTGTGTTGCATAACAATGACCTGCATTTTGTTAACAAGTTACATTTCATAAGTGATGAACCATGATTGATTATGTGATGAACTTAATTTTATTGAATTGCGGAACTTACTTGTCCCCCTTTGCATGTAGTGTGTATGCTACGCTAGCCAGTATACTGAACAATGCGTTTTTAATATGATTAATGAGTGAAAAGATGTTAATAGGAGTTTTCGAAAGCCCTCATGGACTTCTCTTCTCTACTATATGAATAGATGGCTGCAACTCGGATATGAGTTCTCAATCTATGAGAAATAACAAAAACCCAATGGTATATAGAGAGTAAGTTTATATGACATGTTTCTTGCATAATCCATAGCGTGTTATATTATTTCCATATGTATGATTGAGCATTTAAAGTTTAGGAAATCCATATCGTGTTATCGTTCACCGTAGTTTCAATTAGTGTGAGAGATGGTTTAGGAAATTGTTTAGAAAATGGGTGGTGTAGGTGAGAGAGAGAGAGAGGAAAGAGATACCGAGAGAGAGAGAGAGGAAAGAGATACCGAGAGAGAGAGAGAGAGAGAGAGAGAGAGAGAGATGACTAAGTAAGATAGAGAGGAAGATAGAGTTGTGTTAGTATGGTGCATTCTAGTACTATGTGATACATTCGGTTCTTGGTCGTATGTTGGTATCATTAGACATATGTTGCGTATTCCTTGACTATCAGACGTGCGCAAGAGCAGCGGATGACCTTGATGCAATATAGATTTTATCATGAGGATATTAATTCGTTACCTACAAATGGTATGGAGCTATGGAAAGAAAAATGAAGATGCTATGCCGAAGCTTCTTGAAGGAGTTCCAAATTTATTATCACATAGTGGGCATCTGAAGGATAAGAAAAGGGTCATGGAAGGACTCCTTAGATATGTCAATTGGTGATAAATGAACCAAAAGAGAAGGGGGATACCTCAAATTATGGCGAATGGATTAATATAGTACTTATTTATTGGTAAAACCCTATGGATGTTTTCAGATCTCAAATAATAGGCAAGAGTACTTCTTATCATGCGTTTTCACCGAAATGGGTGCAAGCCATTCAGAAGTTTACATCTAATGAACAATAATCCATTATTAATGAAGATAAGGATGAAAATGATGTACACTTTTTTGGGCCATTAGGTAATAAACCAACCATAGAATTCGATTATTGCCTTGATGTGAGAAAAGGAGGCTTTGTCCTCATAGAACCATGTGATGTATTGTACCATGCATAGAATGGCATGGAAAAAACTCGTGTAAAAATCAAACCACAGAATCAGAAACATATATTAAGGTTTAGATATAATATTGAATACCTATTTTGAAAAAACAAAACATCAATGATGCTGATCTCTATAGGGAATGTTGGTAAAAACTACTAGAGAGAGAATCCGAGCAAACCTCAACATTGGTAGAATACCTCTTCCATTCGTTGGGCTTGGACAAGAAAAGGTTGATGCAAACCAAAAAAATCAAAAATCCCAACGCAAGTGATATCAAATGTAAACCAAGACCAAAGCAAGGGAAATGAAGTAATGGAATATTTGAGCTACACCTCAAATGAAGGATATTGCAATTTGTAATTCAATTCTATTATCTTATATGGTATTCATCATATTAATCCATGATTCTTTTAAATGTATCCATGATATTATTAAATGTATCCATGTAAATCCTCCCAATCTAGAGTTTTCATTGGCTTTGCCAACATTTATGTCGAAATCCATGTGGAATGTATTTCTCTCCATTAACAACAATATTATTATTTCTTCAAAGGAGTAAAATGTATGATTTCAATGTCTATATTGAGCTATTCCATGGAGCTGAGTTCATGTGCATTGATTACGTTTAAGCTCTTCTTGACTTGCCTTACGGTTGCAAAGATGTTATCAAAAGACAAAGAGTATTGACTATGAAGCAAGAGTATTGAATACAATGTGAGAGCCACTCCCATCAACCATGATGAAGTGAAGCTTCAAAAAATCACTACCAATATGTACACAAACTCAAAGACACATAGAGGCTCTATCACTCAAATGCATAATATTAAGCATTCATTTTTGGAGTGTCTTCCACCTTTGTGATTGGATAAGATTGATGATGGAAAGTGTATGTCTCTCTTTATTGAAAGGTTATCAATAAGATTTCGAACATTATGCTTTGTCAGTTCCGTTTCCAAAAGGTCCTTTGTACTTGTTAGAAGTTAAAGCCACATTTATGTTTGGGTAAGGTCACAACAAATAAACTAGTATTGATCATTGAAAATGTAAATTTGAATTTATTGAAAGTTTATCAAGAACCTTGAATATTATTCTTTGTAAGTTGGGTGTCCATGAAGTCCTCAATGTTTGTTACAAGCTTGATATTTCTCTTTGGAAAATGTGGAGAGCTAATATCCTATATTTGGAATTGGCCACAAGTCCTTGAAAAGCATTGAAGATACTCCTTTTAACTCTAAGCATTGATATTATGAGAAATACGCCTCAAAACCAATGAAATACTCTTGTTCTTCTACTTTGCTATTAGATTTAATATGATATCATCTCTAAAATTACGCATATGGTATATTGTAAATTGGACTATTGCTAGAAACATCATTGGTCTTGCCATTATTATATACACTTTTCTTTGTCTCTCATATCCCATGAGCACCTCAGAATCCATATTGAGTCCTTTTGTAGCTAAACTTCATTAATATTGCATTCTTTTTTATTTATTAGTATGAATGTCATGTTTTACCAATATTTCAATTAAATCAATCAAAATGGTTTTTAATCCATATTGCATTTTTATCTATTAGATAAATGTTATGAATATATTACACTGATAAAAAAAATATCAAGTAGTCTGTGTTTGTGGTCTTCTTAGTTTCTGTCATAATATAAGATCTCTTGGTCTGTTTAAAAAGGGAAAATCAAAGAGCTGTAATCGACTAAGCTTTTTCATATTTGGATAGGATATTATACTGTATATCTCCAATAGTGTGTCTACATATGCATGTCATTATGTCTAAGAGGATGACGTGATATGCATGAGTTTAGGTGAAGCTACATGTATGTGCTGTTAGAACTAGCTAAGTGAGATTGGGTGGACACTATCTTCAAAATGGAAAGATCTTATTTGCTACATGAGCCTCACAAAAACAAATTATGAGATCATAGAATCTTTTGGGCCTTCTTCAATCAATCGCTCCGTTTAGACTCATCCTTGTACATGCATGCATAATTTGTGTGCTCAATGAATATTTTCATGAACACATACTCCATGCTTGTAAAAATAATGCATAATCTATACATTAAAAAATGAATGAGTAAATAAAGAAATAAATAAATAAATAAACATACACAGACACACATATGCGTGTGTGTGTGTCGGCATACACACACATACATACGTACATACATACATACACATGACCCTTTGTCTCTCAGTCTCCGAGATTCAAAATCAACCTATTTTGGCCTTGAGGCTACCCAATTTAAAGGAATTAACATATTTGACATTAGGGACATGGCTTTTACGATGGGCCCCATGGGTAATATAACGGCTTTAAATTGTACCTTTCAATTAATTCAAGCTTATTAATTTCAAGAATAGATCTAATGATGAAACTTCCTTTTTTCAATCACGAGTCACTTTTCATATAAATTGAAGAAATGAATGAACTTCTAAATTATTAAACTTCCTTTAAGAAAGCAGCGAATGTACTCCAATACAAATACTTCATACATGTAAATATACTCTATAATTCATGATTTGATTTCTCACATGGAATAAAAAAATTTTAAATAATAATTAAAATAAGAGAATTGGAGAAATGAATCCCTCTCTCTCACACATACTCGTTCACTCTCTTACAACCAAACACACACACACACACACACACACACATATATATATATATATATATATATATATATATATATATATATATATATATATATATATATATATATATGTGTGTGTGTGTGTGTGTATGTATGTACGTGGTGTGTGTAATGTGGTGTATATGTGTGTAGTCATCACCATCTACAATCTCTCTGTTCTTGGACTTGATTGTGCCCCTTGCATTATTAGTTGACTTCATAGATGACTATCTCCACATGAGATATGGATACCTTAAAGGGGAATATAGTAATCAAAGAAGTAGAGAACGTGCTGAGAAATGGGCCTACTAGCTTAAACTCGTGAAGTGATAATACATGTTGGATCGTGTTGATAGGACTTGAAAAAAAATCTCTGAATGATAGGATGATGTTTTGCTAGAAAATAGGATTCATCAAACCTAAGTTTGATAGGTGGTTGATTGAGAGATATCAGGGGGACTGAAATTCAAATTTGTATGCACAAGTTCTCATTCTCGGCTCCTTGATTGCATGCAACTCACTGTCATGCCATGAAATCTACATGTTTTTTTTAAGTAACACTAAGCATCCCTTAGGCGATGCTTCCATATCACTAGAAGTTTCACAAAAAAAACTAAAAATTGAGTGGTGCAAAATCCTGATCATATATATATATATATGAGGATGTTTGTGGGACCATGTTGGCCATCACTTATTTGACACCGTGTGTTGCATAACAATGACCTGAATTTTTTTAGCAAGATACATTTCATAAGAGATGGACCATGATTGATTATGTGATGAACTTAATTTTATTAAATGGGGAACTCACTTGTCCCCCTTTGCATGTAGTGTGTATGGTACGCTAGCCACTATACTAAACAATTCGGTTTTAATATGATTAATGAGCTAAAAGATGTTAATAGGAGTTTCCGAAAGCCCTCATGAACTTCTCTTCTCTACTATATGAATAGATGACTGCAACAAGAAAACTCAAATATGAGTTCTCAATCTATGAGAAATAACAAAAACCCTAATGGTATATACAGAGTAAGTTTATATGACATGTTGCTTGCATCATCCATATAGTGTTATATTATTTCCATATTTATGATTGAGCATTTAAAGTTTAGGAAATGGTATTTTATGGCCTTTCACTGTACTTCCAATTAGTGTGAGAGATGGTTTAGGAAATGGTTTAGAAAATGGTTGGTGAAGGTGAGAGAGAGAGAGAGAGGAAAGATATACCGAGAGAGAGAGAGAGAGGACCAAGTAATATAGAGAGGAAGATAGAGTATGGTGCATTCTAGTACTATGTGATACATTCGGTTCCTGGTCGTATGTTGGTATCATTAGGCATATGTTACGTATTCCTTTCCTCTACTATCGGAAATGGCAATCAATAATGTCTCTCGATGTCTGTCTCTCTCCTTGTTCCTCTTTCTGAATTATAAGATTTCAGAATAATTCTCTCTCTCTCTCTCTCTCTCTCTGTGTGTGTGAATTATATGTCTATGATGCAGGGCAGAGAAAAGACAGAGAGAGATTGGAAGAGAGAGAGAGAGAAGAGAAGAATTTTAGAAAAAATATTTCGCACTCTGTAGATTCCAGATTGATTAGAGAGAGAGAGAGACAGAGAGGAGAATTATAGAAAAAAAAAATCCCACTCTGTAGGTTCCAGATTCATAGAGAGAGGGAGAGGAGAATTTTAGAAAATTTATTTCGCACTCTAAGTTCCAGAGATTCATGGAGAGAGAGAGAGAGAGGAATGTTTTAGAGAATTTATAGGATTTTTTAATTCTTTATAGGTTACCGACTTTTTTTATATTTTCATGAATATTGTAAGTTCTAGCGTCTTGGAATATTGTGCGCCATTGGGCCTAAAGGTCCTTAAATTTTGAACTTTACATTGTAAATTATGGGGAATCTATTATATTATGATATTCTTTAATCATTATTCTCATTTATCTTTTTACTGTTTATATATCTCCTACTGCTACCATCAATCTGGCATTTGCCTCATGAGGAATAGGCTGTTATGGTTGCTATTATTATTCATTTCCTCTCTCAGGTAGATACAATTTTCCTTGATATACATCACGGGACTAGCCCTTCTCGACTTTCACCGTTATTTCCTTCCTAAAGGACACTTCTTGATCACGGAAAAGTTAGTTGTTGGTTGCTTTTAATTTATTAGAAAACCCAAATGTGATAGGCTTCCAAAGTAGAACTACCAGTTGCCAAGTCAAAGAGAAGGAGGACCTTCTTGTGCACATGAATTTGACAATAGTTCGAACACCTTTTATTTAAGAATTTTGTACTGAATTGCTCACAAAGCGGCAACTTGTGTTATATTTGTATTATGACGAGACACAGACAGAGAGAAATATACAGAGAGAAAGGCAATAAAGTAATGACTGAGGGACTCCGTGTGTGTGTGTGTGAGAGAGAGACTCTTGCTTTTAGAAAAGAACTTCACTATAAAGTCAAGATTATGATAATACGAAAATAATTTTTCTACAATTGTCAACTCCAGATTTGGATGGATTCGTATTTAATGTGTTGACTTGAACGCACTCATTTGCAATGAGCGCACTGATTGGAAATGCAATGAACGCACCGATTTGCCTCTTAGCATGGCGTAATTCTCTCATGGAAGAATGAAGATGCACCTCCACATGGACGATAAAGTAATCACTGAGGTACTCCGTCTGTGTGTGTGAGAGAGAGAGAGAGAGAGAAAGAGAGAGAGAGAGTCTTGCTTTTAGAAAATAACTTCACTATAAAGTCACGATTATTATAATAGGAAAAGAATTGTTCTACAATTGTCAACTCCAGATTTGGATGTATTCGTATTTAATGTGTTCACTTGAATCATTACTTTGAGATGCAATGAATACACTCATTTGCCTCTTAGCATGCCGTTCTTTTCTCATGGAAGAATGGAGTTGCACCTCCATATGGACGATGGAAGGAGTGTGTTGCATCATATATGTATATATATATATATATATATATATATATATATATATATATATATATATATATATATATATATATATTTTGATTATTTTTTTATATTCACTATATACTTGTTTTGGCAATTGATTGTTCAGAAACATGAGTCAAGCCTTGCGCTATTGAAAAATACGTTGTTTTAGTGAACGTAAGGGGGTCAGTATAGTGGCTTAATCTAATGCTACATTGGAAGATGATAAGTCGCTACAACACTGATATCTTATAGTATGGCCTTGAGTTGAGCCTCAGCCACATGCTTGTGTGTCTCTTGCTTACTAACTCTCGCGCATGTTAAGCCTCTGCTAGCTTCAAGCATGGTTAGCTTCTCTATAATATTTCTTACTCTCACAAATCTTAAGCCTCATCTAGCTTCATCAATGGTTAGCTTCTTATCAGCTTGAAGGTAGGAAATAGTTCTACCGAATCTCTTAAGGGAATCTAAATTGTGGAACTCTAAGTCAACCATGCTTGCACAAAAACCATTTTAATGTCATTGAGCATTCTTTTAGAAGGTAATTGAATTATGAAGTGAGAGGAATAAATCCTCTATGTGTGCAACAAAAGTACAATGAGCTCAAGTAGGCCTCCTAGCCTTCTTCTCTAAATTATCTAACTTGGATCGATCAATTAGATACATTCTTGGCATGCAATGTCATCAAGCTCATCATGTTCTTGAAACCACTTAGCTCTAATGCATATAATCCTTTTGTGAATAGGTCTACAAGACAATCTCTTATAGTCACAAAACGAACATCTCACCTCATGATTAGCAACTTCTTCACTTATAAAATGGTAATGCACCTCAATGTGCTTACTCCTAGCATGATATATTGGGTTATTAGCCACATTTTATCTTCATGATGGGATATTGTTCCATCCTACACATCCAAGTCAATAAGTAGCTTCTTAAGCCACATAGCTTCACTTGTGGAGAGCCAATGCTCTACATCAGCCTTTCTTGAAGAACATGCAACTATGGGTTGCTACTTTGACATTCATGCGGTAGTCTTTGTGCTAACCATGAATAGATACCCTGATGTTGATATTCTATCATCAATAGAACCTATTCAATCATCAAAACTCCAACCTCTAAGTGTTAGATCTTCCTCATACCTATAAACCAATCCATGATGAATCGTATACTTCACATATGTAAGCACTATCTTGGATGCATTTAAGTGATTTTTTTGTCGTTCCATGCATGAATTGAGCAACTACTCCTACCTTATAAGATAGGTCAAATCTTTCCATTGTTGCATAAATCAAAGAACCAATCAAGCTTCTATACAATGTTAAGTCCTCAAGCCTTTTACCTTCCATCATACTTTCCTTTGTATTTGGATCTGTAGGCTGAGTGACTACCTTATAATCTACCATGCCATACTTTTAGAGTACATCCAATAGATATTTCCTTTGCAAAGGATATATTCCATCCATTGCATATACAATTTCAATACCTAAAAAGTATTTCAACTCACCCAAATTTGATACCTTGAATTCCTTTCTAAGTTTCCTCTTGATATCTTTTATTTCTATATGATCACTATCTGTTATAATTACAGCTAGATACATATGAATACTACCTTAGCCCCTTCCTTCCAACCATATAGTGGGGGATCTGATTTTCTTTATGTGTAGCCACTTATCAAAATAGCCAAAAAGCCTTTGATACTACGCCCTTGATGTGTGCTTAAACTTGTACAAGGCCTTCTTGAACCTACAAACAAAATTAGGATGATCTACATCCTCATAACTTATTGGTTGTGTCATGTATAGCTCTCCCTTTAGCGTGCCATTCAAGAATGTATTTGTTATAGCAAGCTGATATGTAGGCCATCTTCTTCCTTCCCAAAGAGCTATTAAAGTCCTTATTTTTGTTTTGTTAGCCACAACACTAAAGGTATCTTCATGGTCCACTTGAAATGTTTGTGTCAACCCCTCATTTGTCAAGGGAGAACTAGATTGTGCCTTCTCCTTAGACTAGACAAGATTTTATAATTTCACTTTTGATAGCAAGATCACCCATGTTGAAAATATAACACAAGAATATGTAATTACAACAAGTCCCACAATCTGCGGCTGATAGGTATACTAAGTAGACTAGATGGAATACAAGAGATCCCACAATCCAAGACCATAGTTAGGTGTAGAAGAGGCAAGCAAAAAAATTGTACTAGTACTCCTTCTAGTCAAGAGGGATTCTTCCTTAGGGAAGTATACCTTGTAACATATCTGTGTGCTGGAAAAACTTGGGAGTGAAGATACAATGATTAGAAATCACAAAAAATACCAATGAGAAAAGTATGATTCCTTAAGACTAAGAATGATTAGAGTGAGGTAAAATAAGATTAACTGGGCATTACAAGTAGGCTAGTATCCAGCCCAAAGGCAAGACTTCATACTCAAAATTCAACAACAAGAAACGTTATGCCAACAAAGTAGTATCCAAATGACATGAACCAGGATGTGTACTGAGATACACTAACCAAGACAACTCAATAACATTGTCATGCTATCTCCCACACAATGAATCCTAAGGTCAAGTGGAGCGGCCTTGCCTATTCTAGGATTTTACTATTGCATGCTGCAAACTAAGAAGATTTATTGCATAAATGGGCTAATTTTTGTATAGGTCACCAACCACTTTTAGGTCCACCAATGAGATCTTTTGACATCCATAGAGCCTTTGTGTGGCTTTCCCTACAATTATCTACCTTTTTACCATTTACTCACAAGTCCTCAAAGATTTATCTAATACACCTCAAAATGAGTCCTCACACATTCACCCAATCATAGTGATGCCAAAAGTAAGCAGAGAAGTCACCCAATTTAGGATGTGCCAAAATGGGTGGAGGTGGTGCCCTATTTTGGTAGTGCCAAAAAGGGTTGCAAGGATATTGTGTTTTGGATATTTGAGACTTTTGTGCCACCCCAATCCTTTAATCCTTATCTTTAGACATATTTATATTGCAATGAGTGTAATATCTTCCAAGAGAGTAAAAAATTTCATACCTTGATAATTTCCCACTATAGAGCATTAGAGTATACCCAGGCTCTTGGTAGAAGCATTGAAATCATGCTTAATTGAAATACAAGCCCATGAGGATCTTGCCTTTGATGCTAAGACTTCCTTGCCACCCTTCGATACTCAAATTGGAGAAGTCCCTAGATGGCCATTATGGATCCCAAGAACGAAAATGTTTTGATATGGCCCTCCCCATAATGCTCAAGTCACCCTTCAATGGAATTCGCCTGATAATGGGTTGCCTTGAGGTAGATGGTGGAGTTTCCCGTGAGGTCCTTGGGTCACCCTAGACCTTCATAGTCAAATGGAGGAGGTATCTCCCCCCATCAAAAATATTCACCTTTGTTTCTTATTGGGTCATCCAAGGAGCAGTTCTTCCAAGTCGCCTTGCATAGACCACATGGAGATGGTGGCCTTTCCCAATGTATGCAATCTCCCAATTGGTGGAGGGGTATGAGGCCCGAATTTTATCGATAAGAGCTTGCAAAAAAGATCTATTATGTTCAAAAGACAATTTCTATAGTAGCTCAATCAAAGTCCTATCGAAGCTTCTTGCCTTCCCATTTGCTCTCGGATAATAGGTAGATGGCTTCTTGTGGAAAATCTTGTACCTCTCAAAAATGAGTTGTAGCAAGTGACTTAGAAAATGTGTGCCCCTATCACTAGTAACTTCTAGTGGGCATCCAAATTAGGAAAAACTAATTTGTACATAAGCTTGGCCATTATCATAACACTACAATCAAAAGTAGCCTTAGCTTCTACCCATCTAGTGGAATATCATGTGGCCATTAAAATATACTTTTTTACCACCCTGTTGACCAATTGGACTAATGGGTCCAATGAAATTGAGACCCCACCATTCAAAATATTTCCACCTAGTTGAAATGACCAATGGTTGGAAATTTAGCCTAGTTGGCCTAGGAGCACATCTCTCACAAATGCCACTAAGGAAAATCTCATAGCATCCCTGTGAATATAAGGAAACCATAATTGGTTGTTAGGTATTTTGTGTGCCAAGTGCTCTCCCTTGAGATACCCTTAATTGTCTATTGCTTCAAGTAAAAAATTTTGTTCCTATAGATAAACACACTTTTGCATAATACCATCTAGGAAATATTTATCAAAGTGACCATCAATGAGTGAAAATGCTTTTTCTTTAAACAATAATTTCCTCTTCTATAATGGAGTCATGGTCTTAAAGATTTTTTTGATAAGTGAGACATTGATAAGGTCCACCGTACCAATGAATTTGAGCCTCTACAAGAAGGAGACCACTTTCCACATGCTCTTCATTAATACATGTTCACTCTTTGCTCATGGCTGTTCTTGAAATCTTGTTTGCCATGTATTGGTTCTTTTAACACTTAATGTGAATCTCAAAATTCATATTGTTGAAAGATTAGTGGCCACCATTGAACCCTTACAACTACTCTAGGTTTATTAATTAAATACTTTAGAGGTCGATGGTTCAAAAATTTTGAAGGGAATTAAGCCTTCTCTTTCTATAGTTCTATAACTCCTCATTGCTTTTGTAAGTAGTATTCTTGCATAAGCAATAGGTTGGTCCATCTCATTAGATGAAAAAATGAACCCTCCTTGGGCTTTTAGCTCAAGGGTTGATTAGTGATGGACCAATGAGAAGAGGGTGGTGGCCACATTCTATTCCCTTAATCACATAGACTAATCATAGGCTTCCCTTGGTTTTGTGTGGTCAAAGACACAGAAGCCACCTAGAACTCATGGTTTTAGCTTTGTGAATGGTTTTGGAATGCTTCAAAATCAATAAGAGCCCTGAGATTTGTTCAATGATCCAAGGGATGAGGTGGAAAAGCAAAAGTCAAGGTGGCATTGAACCTGGACCCTTGGATTGCTCTTGTTATCAATGGTTGGGATTAGATTCATCTTAAAAAACGTGCCATCAGTTCTACACCCTTGCATTGAGCTTCCAATCGGATGCATCTACTTGAAACCAAGAAATTTTGGGCGCCTGAAATCTAGACCATTGGATGCACACATGATCTAATGGTAAGAATGAGGCCCCAACATCAAAAAGCGCCTTTTGGTCTCCACCCTCCAATTCTGGACCCATGCGACATCTCATAGAAGCTCTAAAATTGTGATCACCCCAAAGTGTGCTATCCCCTTAGATTACTCCTGATCTAAGGGCCAAAAAATATGCAGAGAGAGTGAAAAAAGTGAGTGAGAGATACATAGATAGATAGATAGATAGATAGATAGATAGATAGATAGATAGATAGATAGATCAATAAATACATAGATAGATAGATAGATAGACAGATAGATAGACAGAAAGAGAGACAGATAGATACACAGACGGATAGAGAGACAGATAGATAGATAGATAGATAGATAGATAGATAGATAGATAGATAGATAGATAGATAGATAGATAGATAGATAGATAGATAGATAGATAGATAGATAGATAGATAGATAGATAAATAGATAGGTAGAAGGATAGATAAATAGATAGATAGATAGATAGACAGACAAACAGACAGACAGATAGACAGACAGACAGACAAACAGACAGAGAGACAGATAGACAGATAGATAGATTGATAGATATATAGATAGATTGAGTGATTGATTGATTGATAGATTGATAAATACATACATAGATAGATAGATAGATAGATAGTTAGATAGATAGATAGATAGATAGATAGATAGATAGATAGATAGATAGATAGATAGATAGATAGATAGATAGATAGATAGATAGATAGCCTTAGATAGATAGCCTTAGATAGATAGATAGATAGATAGAAAGAAAGATAGAAAGAAAGATAGATAGATAGATAGATAGATAGACAGATAGACAAATAGACAGATGGACACATGGACAAATAGATAGATAGATAGACAGATAGATAGATAGATAGATAGATAGATAGATAGATAGATAGATAGATAGATAGATAGATAGATAGATAGATAGATAGATAGATAGATAGATAGATAGATAGATAGATAGATAGATAGATAGATAGATAGATACATAGATAGATAGATAGATAGATAGATAGATAGATAGATAGATAGATAGATAGATAGATAGATAGATAGATATATGGATAGATAGATAGATAGATGGATAGATATATGGATAGATAGATAGATAGATAGATAGATAGACAGATAGATAGATAGATAGATAGATAGATAGATAGATAGACACATAGACAGACAAATAGATAGACATACAGATAGATAGATAGATAGATAGATAGGTAGATAGATAGATAGATAGATAGATAGATAGATAGATAGATAGATAGATAGATAGATAGATAAAGAGATAGATAGATAGATACATAGGTAGATAAATAGACAAATAGATAGATAGACAGATAGATAGATAGAACATTAGGGGAAAAAATGAACCCTGCATGGGCCTTGTAAGGATCCCTAATTTTTAGGGATTAAGCTTAATTCTGTTCTTGTTTAAGGGGACAAAGTGCATTTAATAGGGCACTTTTTAGTAGGCTGGAGTAGGCTTTTTTTTAGGCTTCAATAGGCCTCTCTCTTTCTTATTCTAGAGAGAGAGAAAGAGAATCTACTTTCCACATCATCAAACTCGTACATGTATTTGAATAAAAAAATGATTTTTTTTAAAAAGTCTCATTTTCAGTGTATATTAACTCAAAAGAGCCTATTTTTTAATATATATGTCAGAAGTTACTTTTTTGGGCCCATTTTCTGAAGTTTCTTTTAGAAAAAGTATAATTTTCAAACTCCCTCCAAAAGTAAGTGCCACATCATCAAATCCGTGACTATGCTTCCCCCAAAAAATGACTTTTTTCAAATTTCATCATTTTCAGCCATACTCAGTGGAAAAATACACTTTAACCCATACACATACAAGAAAACACATTTTTTGAGCAAAACCTATGCTTTAGACTCCCTTCCAACCGGTTTTTCATCTTTGTTTTCGATATTGTTGGTCATTAGCAAAGATGGTGTTGACATGTATCACAAACTTCACAGTAGAACGTCCTCATGCTCCTGCATCAACAAGTATCCATGTTCGTGTGCCTAGAGAGTTTGCTCCAAATACACGATGCAACAATGATGCCAATTCTCAAAATGAACGTCGTGCAGCTGGAGAAAAAAGTATTGATCTTTGGGCTGATGGTTCACTCTATCCTCTTGATCCAATATCTTCTTACCATCCAACATTCCATAACCTCTCAACTTTACTTCAGTTCATTGGTGCGGGTGAAGCTGGACTATTAGGTTACTGCAAGAGATTATCTACACATTCACTTGCTACTGCTAAGTATTGGTTCCAACAACATCACATCCATCATATGAGGGTGGTCACTTTAGAAAGCACAATCATATCTTTACAAAAACAACTTGCAGATTTGGAACAGGATTGTGAAGCAAAACAAAGCACAATTTCAAAGTTAACTGCCAATCTCCAGCAGCTGAAAGAGACTCCACTTGGTATGAGACATAGGAAAAGATCATTGTCATCCTTTGAAGCTCTTTCAAAAGGTGGTGGAGCACGCAAACGACGTATATATGCAACAAGGTGAGTGTTTGTTTTACTTTTATATTTTTTAATGAAGATTTGTAATGGAATATTTCATTGTGTAGGTCGTTTATTGAAGACATAACTGCTTCATCAACAACACAAGACCAATTCAAGCTGATGAATAGCTGTATAAACACCAAAGAAATCACTTCTGCTTTAGACTCACGCATAGGAAAGTGTATTAGAGTTGTTGTTGAAGCTGAGTTTTCAAAGAAGTTAAAAAATCTTATCACAGTGCAAGATGTGCAGGCAATATGTGACGAAGCAGGCATCAGTAGAAATGGGTATACTGCAATGTACACCCTTCTCAGGCAAGCCTTACAATCACAAGGTATTTCTCAAAGTATATTTCCATGCCCATATAAATTGTCTATCAATAAAAAAACTTCAAATGAGGATGTGACTCGTACTATTGGACAATATTTATTCATAGAAGAAACTATGCCTGCCTCTATTTATCATCCAAATATTCCCAAGAAGCAATCAAAAATCCTATCTACACAAGGATTTACTTACACTAAATTCAACAATATATTTGTGGATCTTCAGAAGCTTCAACAAGCAATGGTTCACTTTTATAGTTCAACAATCAAAGGTACCCCTACTACATTTTATTTGGTGTTGAAGTTCTATTGCATTCAAGTGTCATATTAAGATAATGTTTTCTCTTTTGTGCAGACTGTAATGTTAAGTTAAAGTTCATACTGAAGCTTGATGAGTGTCAAATCATAAAGGGTCGGCGACTAGAAAGGTTGAGTGTGACGCTAATGAACGAAATTATGGACCATGCAATGAGTGATGAAACTTTAGGAGGGAGGGACCATTTGACTTACAGTGTGCAATCAGAGAGAGATATCTGGTGGTTAGGTGCTATAGAAGTTCCCAAAGAAACAAATAATGTTATTTCATGGATTTTTAGTAGGACTCCGTGGATTACGGAAGTAATCTCTTCTCAAATACATGGGCAAAAGCTTTTTGTAGATGATATAGGTGATTTTGATGTAGAATGGCATTTGGGTGGAGACCTTAAGAGTATAAAATGCATGTTAGGTTGTAAACAAGGAGCATCTTCTCTCTATCCTTGCCCATATTGTACACAAGGTTACAAAGGATCTAAGAGACAGTCTAAACATGCAAGGGCATTGACGAGAGTTGATGACTCTGAAGAAATTGATGAAACAGATTCATTGAATCACAGGGAATGGGAGATATCACTTTTGAGGTGTCCAATGTTACAGGAACCGACTCGTGATAAAATAAGCAATGATTGGAACCCCATTATCCCATTTCCATTAGTCAATGTTCACTTTTGTACTTTGCATGCATTCATGAGGATCTTTGATAGGCTTTTGAAGCTCCATGTTGAATATGCATTTGCAATGAAACCACTAGAGAGGTCTACAATAGCAATCCAGAAAATAGAAGATCTTTTGAATTCTATAGGTTGTCATGGTGGCCACGTATCTTTAGTTGTTAAGAAGTATGGTGAGTCTCAAGAGATTTTACAACAAGTTTCAATGACTGGGAAGAAGGCACGACGTTTCTTTAAAAAAGATGTGAATAGTCAAGATGATGGGAAATGGGAGCTTTGGAAGGACCTCTGTTCAATTACAACTGACAATGATAGTCAGGTTGATCTCATTAACAAGCGAAAGAAGGTTTGGTCATCCTTCGATCAATTGTTACATTTGATGTGTTTGGCTTCCACTAATGCTTCACGACGAGAATTATTCCAAGTGACTTTGAAGGAGTTTACACAGTCATTCATCTTATCTTGGGGAGAAAGCAACATTACACATTACATAGTAAGTTTCGCTTACATTTTTTTATTTGGTCTTAAACACTATGTGTATATCTTATTGACCAGATCATAGCATATTCTTTTTGCACATGGAGCATATTTTATGAATCGATATGGGTCACTGGACATTTTTAGTACACAAGGAATGGAGAAGTCACATTACAGGGCTAGAGGTGTTTACTTTAAAAACACTCGTCATGGGGGTGGTCTACTCCAATCAAACTATTTAGAAGAAATGTTCAATTGGTTCTTTCGTGCGACATTTGCTAGAAAATATGTAATGGAAAAGGCATGTGAGTCACAACTAGCAAAGATTACACGAAAGCTACAACATGATATTGCAAGAGAGAAGTGGATGTCATCGTCAAGACCCGAACATCATGCCCAATGGCGTTCACAAAGAGTCCGCGAGGGTTCTGCTTGGAAATAATTTCCAAACTCTTAAAATGCATTATACTTTTCAAGGTTTTTATAACCCCTTTCACTTCAAATAAAATTCTACTATTTTTGTGAATATACTTTTAATGTCTTAAAACTAATTTTTATCCATTTAAATGTGAACAGGACAATTCTTAAGTGAAAGCCTATAAATAGAAGTGTCCTTCCTCATTTTACCACTTTACAATCTAAGAGAATGGCACGCACAAAGTAGACTGCTAGGAAGGATCATGTCGTCTACCCTAGCCATGTGCAAGGTACTCAGCGCCCAACATGGATGACACCCCACAAGAAGCGTCGAACCACAAGCCACTCTTCAAGACGAAACTCGGGTGCAGGGACACAGTCCGGTAGCATTGCATCGCGGGGGGATGAAGGTTCACCAGAGAGAGATGTATCCCAAGAAATAAATTATTCCCCTTCTGCATCTCATGATGAGCCCCCAATCAGGACACCAGTGAAGGCAAGGCCCAAACAACGAGGACGTAGACGAGTTGTGATTGAGACATCAAATTTATCGAGTTCCTCAGATGAAGAAAGTATAAATGAGCCACCATGGAACAATGATGATATCCCCGTGAACCATCGAGTAACACAAGGAGGCAAGACACTCCCCCCAGGACAAGGACAAAGACCAACCGATGAAGAAAGAGAGCAAGGTCGGGCAGAGGAAGTAAATGATGAGGCAGGACCATCTAGGCGTCCTCCAAGAAGAAAGAAGAACTATCAACCACGTCGTAGACCACAACGACCACAACCCAACATCCCCCCAAATGCAAGAGCACCACAAAGGCGCAGAAAGCAAACCAGAGCCTTTGCGGAGATTCGACACTATCAAAAGTCTGTGGAGCTTCTGATTCCACGAAGGTCATTTGCAAGAGTTGTGAAGGAAGAGATCCAATGCTATTGCGCTGGACTTCGTATCCAAGGGATAGCCATTGAAGCTCTCCAAGAAGCTGCAGAGGCATATCTTATATCAATGTTGGAGGACTCTAACCTATGTGCCATCCATGCAAAGAGAGTGACAATACAACCTAAAGATTTGCAGCTAGCTAGGAGAATTAGAGGGAATAACCATTAACCATAATTTGTACTCCCTTGTTTGGATAACCTTTTGTATATTCCATACGATGAATATTTTGTATAACCCAAATGATGAATATAATCTTTGTCTTCTCATATTTGCTCTCCCAAATGTTTATCTCTTAGTGTACATGTTTTGAAGTTTATTTCTCCTATGTTTGTAGGTGTGTTTTTCCAGTACATCTTTGAAGTGTTTTTCATAGTTGTATCATTCTTTTTTCTGTACTTGTAAGTGGTAATGCTATTTAATGCATTTCATGGCCAAGAAATGCCAAAAAAAGGCCTGCCACAGAAACGCGGGGATGGGCCCTGCAAAAGTTTTCCAGGGCCTATCCCCGCCTTTCTGTGGCAGGCCTTTTTTTGGCATTTCCAAGCCATGAAAACCCATGCCATGCACATGGGGGCATATGATTGGCCTTGGCTAGAGTGCACTGCATGCTAAACCCTTGACCAATAGCTAAGCAATGTTTATGAACATACATACATGCACTGATTTACTGCTGCATGCTTATATGCACCCAGAGGAGTCTTAATTTTCTCTAATTATTGCATATAAGAAGAGTGTTCCACATTTCCCCAAGTGAAGGTGCTAATTGAGAAGATAGACTTGCAATACAGGTAACCTAGTGCATAGGATGGCCTAGGAATGCAAAAAAAAGGCCTGCCACAGAAACGCGGGGATGGGCCCTGCAAAAGTTTTGCAGGGCCCATCCCCGCGTTTCTGTGGCAGGCCTTTTTTTTGCATTCCTTAGCCATTCCATGCATTTTGGGCAACACAAATTACAAGAAACAATGGAAAAAGACTGATTAAACTGTGCAAAAGTTATGAGATTGTCAAACCATAAAGATATAATAGATTGAATGCACATGGAAATTGGAAAAACAAAACATTGGTATTATAAAGTTTTTACAATTGGCTCTTGGCCTTGAGCCTCTCCACTACATTCTTTCTTCTCTGAAAAGATAGAGGCAATTGGTAAGTCAAAACTGATTGGGATATTAATTGAGGGTCTGTCAATCCAAGACCCAAAGCTATTCCTATTTGACCTAATATTTTTCCTCTAAAGTTAACTCCTAGGGTAGTAAGGGCAAGGGACTTCCTAACTAGAAATATACAATTGGTCCCTTGCATTATTGTAGATAGGCACAAAACTTTACTCAAGGCCTTCATACACCAAGTCATGAAGTGTCCTTGAGGGGAAAAGTCCTTGTGGATTATTACAAAATCTTCCTTTGGCAGTTTTCCAATGTACTGTGCCAAGGAAGAGCCATGGCCCCGGGAAACACGGTCACCACCACTCCTTGCTGCAAATTTATCCACTTCAATTGTTTCCTGCACATAGACAATCATAAAATTAAATAGATACATCTTGTATGAATATGAGACAACCATAAATGTCAGTAGAGACTTACATCTTGAAGCCTGTCTTCATCCTCTCCTCTTCCCATTGCATCTAGTGGAATTGATGAATGGGCCATGCCACTTTGCTCCACAACAGGGGATGTTGGAATCTTCTTCTCCAAAATTCTTTCCCTTGCTGTGGCTAGATCTTCTTCACTGGCATCTTGGTTGGCATGGCTCAAAATCTCTTCACACACAAATGCAATGGTGTCCGCAACTGATTCACCAAGTGGAATTGTTGCCTTTTCGATAATGTCAGAAGTGTTGTCCATGGGAACATCCGAGGTTGAGCTGAAAATACTAAGGCATTCGTCGAGGCGTAGACCGAATGCCTTCTCAATATCGTGCAGGAACAAAAATTCCTCTCCATCAACAAGTACAACTGAAAACATTTCCATCTCTACCTCTGGTAGAGTGGGTTCCACGGGGTCTAAGTTGGAGGGTGGACTCTTCTGTGTACTGGCTTCCTTTAATTTGTCCACTACTCCTTGAGGAAATTCTCTGGAAATTTTTTGACTCTCTTCTAATAAGTTGAGAGCTTCTGTCTGGGGTTCCTTCTTGTCATCTACAAAACCCCCAGTAACAAGATGGGGTAGGTCCATGGGTGAAGGTTCGGGCTCCTCATTGACAAAAAAGATTGTTGTTGCTATGTAGGAAAGATATTTTCTTCCCATTTTCCTTTTCTTATTTAATTGTTTAATTAAGGGCACTGTGTCATCTAAC
>MU260887.1:7500-10000 GCA_020310875.1 Ceratopteris richardii | reverse complement strand
ATGGAGATATTCTCTCCATCCATAACTTCTAATTTCCACGACTTTTGAAGGTGGGTGAGATTACAAGAGGTGAGTTAAGTCACATTGACTTTTACATTGGATAAAAGATAATAAAGCATAGGCATGTGTTCCTATGGTATATGGTTCACATGAATACATCCTTCAAGGGTCCAAACTTTTATGCATTCCAAGGGTTCAATAGTCCAAGCTTTATGTTGAGTCTTCAAGGCACACAACAAAGCCAAGTGTTAAGGCTTGTTTTGCACCAACACCTCCCCCTCAAGCCAAACACTTGCTTGAGTCTTCATCTTTAGTCTTCAATGATATCCTGTAATCCAATCATGGATTTAAACCTGCATAGCTTGCTCCCATCCAAAGCTTTTGTAAGCAAATCTGCACATTGAATATTAGTGGACACATATGATAATTGGATTTCCTTGCTAAGTAATTTCTCCCTCACATAGTGGTAATGCACTTCTATGTGTTTTGTTCTAGCATGATACACAGGATTAGCTGCTAAATGAAGTGAACTTGTGTTATCACCAAATATGATTGGTGGCCTTGTGTATAGGCCCAATTCTGAATATAGTAGCTTCAACCATATTGCTTCTTGAGTAGCATTGGCTAGCCCTCTGTACTCTGCCTCAGTAGATGATAGGGCTACTGTGGGTTGTTTCTTGGATGACCAAGAAATTGGTTTATCACCTGCAAAGCATATGTAACCAGATGTACTCCTCCTGTCATCCTTGCAACCTGCCCAATCTGCATCTGAGTATACCTTGATGTCAATGTCTGATGAATATGGATAATACAAACCATGATTTTGTGTTCCCTTTAGGTACTTTACTATCTTCTTGGCTGCCTCCAAATGTGGTACTCTTGGCTTATGCATAAATTGGCTGAGTACACTAACACCATATGAGATATCAATCCTAGTTAAGGTAGCATAATTAAGACTACCTACCAAACTTTGGTAACCTGTAATATCCTTGAGTTCTTCTCCTTCATGTGCACTGAGTTTGTGATTGACCTCCATAGGAATGTTTGAGACTTTAGCTTCCTGCAAATTAAACTTCTTGACCATGTCCTGAATGTACTTCTTCTGAGTAATGAATATACCTGAATTTGTGTAGACCAATTCAAGCCCTAGGAAGTACTTCAATAATCCAAGATCATTGATCCTGAATTCCTTCATCATTTGACCTTTGATGTGTCTAATTCCTTGAACATCATTTCCTGTAATAATGATGTCATCAACATAGACACACAAGTATATTACCTCTGAATTGTTCTTCTTTATAAACAATGAAGTATCTGCTTTACTCATCACAAATCCTTGATCCAAGAGATAGGTTGTCAACCTATAGTTCCATGCTCTAGGTGCCTGTTTCAATCCATACAGAGCCTTCTTCAATTTGCAAACATGATTTACCTTATTGGGATCCTCATAGCCAGGTGGTTGTGACATGTAGACCTCTTCAGATATCCATCCATTCAAGAATGCATTCTTTACATCCAATTGGTACATGTTCCAATTCTTGGATGCAGCTACACTCACCATAATTCTGATAGTTGGCATCTTGGCCACAGGAGAAAATGTCTCCTCATAATCAATGCCTTGGGTTTGTGCAAAACCCTTGGCTACCAACCTAGCTTTGTACCTGTTTATTGTACCATCTGAGTTCCTCTTGAGTTTGTAGATCCATCTGGATCCTATCACCTTCATGGAGTCCTTCTTGGGTACCAAGTCCCAAGTATCACTCTCCTTGAGAGCCTCCATTTCTTCATCCATTGCTTCCTTCCATTCTGGTTTAGTAATAGCTTCCTCAAATGTACCTGGTTCTTCACTTAAGATATCCTTTGCAAGATATACAGAGTGCTTGGTTACAAGTGAAGTATCATATCCATACCTAATAGGTTTCTTCTTTTCCCTTGAAGATCTCCTCATAGCTTGAGTTGAGGATTCTGGATTGTCTTCAAGTTGCTTCATCTTCATCTTCCCTTTAGATTTCCAAGCTTTGAATTCTTCAATGTTGATGGTGTCTTCATCATCTGTGCTTGTGTCCTCATTCTGAGTTGGTTCTTGCCTGACAAGCTTTGGAAAGTCTTCTTCCATATCATAAGGTAGGCTAACTTTCCTGCACTCATTATCATACCATGAATCATTTTCATCAAAGATGACATCTCTGCTTACCTTGAAGCCTTTGTTTGAGGGGTTATAGAACCTGTATCCTTTCTGATTCAAATCATAACCAATGAAAATACACTTTTCAGCCTTAGGGTCTAGCTTTCCCCTTACCTGTGAGGGAATATGCACATATGCAACACACCCAAAGATCTTGCAATGATCCAGAGATGGTCTCTTACCATGCCAAGCCTCATAGGGTGTCATTCCATCAAGTGTCTTTGATGGCAACCTGTTGATTAAGTATGTGGCAGTAGAAACACTCTCTGCCCAAAGATAATTTGGTAATTTTTTCTCATTAAGCATAGACCTAGC
>MU260886.1:115000-146497 GCA_020310875.1 Ceratopteris richardii | reverse complement strand
TGTTTGAATGTACAAAATGAAATTTCGTAGATACCAACAATAGTTCCTACGTACCAAGTTCGCTATCTATAAGGTTCGTGTCTTTTGAGCTAGCACGTGATAGTTGCTTGAAAGAAGCAACAATACTAGAATCCTCTGTTTTATGTAAAGAGTCAATGGCTTTGATTCTAATATGATGTCCAAAAGCCCACATATTAGTGACATTCGAGCTTGCAAAATAAATTCAATTAGTAATAGAAAACTAACATACATATATGAAAAAATAAAATATTATTTTAATAAAATTACCTTTCATGCACAACCTATCATTAACTCTCTTTGCTCATCTGAATTTCTTCATTATTTGCGTTGGTGCGTTGCAAACGACTATATAGCCAATCCGTGAAAGAAGATAATATCTGTATCTCATTATTATTGAGATTACGTCTAAATCTTTTGTTTTTTCGCCTTTTACTTCGGAGATTTTGAAGTTCCTCGTACTCGCTAAGGAATGCTTGCATGCATTCGCTATTATATGCTACAAAGTAGAAACATCATTTTTTTCTTGAAATGTAAATAAGAATGGAACCCCTTACCTGATAATACCTCATCTGTTATTTTTGAAGAAGACTCGTTGGTCATGCATGTGAGCTTCTTCATGAACTCTTTCAAGGTACTCACTAACGTAATACATGCACTCTTCAAGCATCCAACCCTTTGCCATGGATCCTTCTGGTTTTGCTCTTTGTTGCACATAACCTTTTAATACTCCCATAATCGCTCGACCCAAAACATCCATCGAGTGTTGACAACACCTGCAATCTCTATTTCATCTACAGATGGACTAATAAATGAACCTGAATATCAAAAAATGAAGTAGGAAGTTCTTTCTCCATCAAACATAGTAACTCTTTGCATTCACGTTTTTTTTGTGGGATTGAGTTTTTGTCAATCTCTTTGGATGTAATCCACCTATACATATCATAAAAACAATTATAAAGAAAGTTAATTAAAAAAATAAAAGATATCCAATATTCATACATATTAAATATAAAAGTATCATAATTACCTTATAAGTGATCCAAGATGATAGATCACATCTAGTACTCCTTTCGTTGTACATACATCGATAACCAAAGGTAAAATATGTTTCAAAAAGTTATGCCAGTCATGGGTCTTTAACCTAGATAAGCTCTTATCATCATAGTAAACATGTTTTGAAAGATGCTCCATATTCTGCAGGAGTCTTAATCAATTGAATTCTATTGTTGATAGTCTGTATCTCTTTTGTTGTAAGTACCCAAGGAGCAGGTGCATAAGTCGTTTCTTGTCGATGTCTATCAAAAACTGGCCATAACTTTGGTTTGGATTTTTTATCTTTCAAATCATTCCTTGATGTTGTGGTATCTTTTAGTCCAAGAAGATGCTGCCATAGTGAATAACCAATATTTTTGAATATATGCATAGGATCAAGAAGATGACATACTTTTAACTCTTTCCAATACTCCAAAGAATACCATATTGATATGTTCTCTGCAAGTGCCAATTTTCCTTTACCTCTGTTCACATACTCATTATTTGAATCATCATGAAGATTTATGCTTCTAGATCTATTAGAGGTCCATCTGTCCATTTTTTATACCAATCCATAGGCGTCATAGGTTTTGGACACTGACCTGTTTCAAGCTTTCCATTAAAATGTATCGCTTCTCTTTTAGATCTTAATGGATGATCATCAGGCAAGAATCGTCGATGTCGAAGATAAATATTTTTGTTGAGATTCTTACTATAGATTGATCTCACCAATCACCACAATATAGACAAGCTTTATAACCCTTAGTAGATATTCCTGCATCATGAAAAATGATAAAAATATAATTAGATTAAATCATATTTATTTACATGCATATTGAATAAAAAATTACATCAATACCTGAACAAACACCATATCCTGGAAAATCGTGAATAGTCCAAGACACAATACCACGAACCGTAATATGTCTTTCATTGATGCTTTTCGATACATCAATGACATTAATACCTCTCCATAACTCTTGAAGATCGTCAATGAGAGAAGCAAGATATATATTCATATCTTTAACTTGTCTTTTGCCTGGGATTAAAAGTGAAAGCATTAAATGCTCCTTTTTAATGCTAAGATATGGCGGAAGATTGTAGTTTATGACTACCACTGGCCATGTTGACCATTTATTGGATTTCATGGAGAATGGATTAACCCCATCTAATGCAACTCTTAACTTTAGATTCTGTGGATTTTGGTCAAATTCAGGCCATGTAGAATCATATGCTGAAAAGCAACACTATCATGAGGAATTTTGATTATTCCATCAGTACTTTTGTGATCATGTCCCCAAGTCAAAAGCTTTTATAATTCGGGTCTTTGAAACTATGTCTAATCCGTAGAGCCAATGGAAATGTCTCAATAACTTTTTTGGGATTTTACCTTCTTCGCCCTTAATATCGAGGAGATTGACATTTGGGACATGTCAAAAGAGTCTGCATATTCACCTTTATATAAAATACAATCGTTAGGGCATGCATGTATACATTGATAATCTATACCAAGATTGTTGATTATCTTCTTCATTTCATCATGTGAGGTAGGAAGAATATTCTGACTTGGTCAAAACTTTCAGATAATAACCTATAAGTTTATCAAAAAAAGATATATTAAAAAAAGTAAATAAATAATATACATATATATATGCATATAATTTTATATATGTGTATGCTTATGTGCATCTTTCAAATATTCGTGCAAAATTTGATTGTTTTGGATGGCAGGATACAATTGTTTGTTTGGAGGATATGAAGTATGTACCTTCATTGAATGATTTGTCGATTCTATCATATGTTCAGTTTGAAAGTGTGAGAAGCGGATTTATAATTGCTATTCAAAGAATTTGGCACTGTTTATAGGCCATACGATGGTGACCTGGATGAATCGCATGCACAGAGGTTACTCAAGATAGAGCAACCTGATTATAAGGGACTAGTACCAGTAGGATTCCTGGGGTATGCAGTAAACCTCTTGCATGTCAATGATGAGCATATGAACTTTAGGATACAAAGTGAAAATCATGGTGGCTTGAGAGGATCACTCTTATACAGCTTGTTCAAAGAACTTCAGGTTTATGACACTAAAGTTTTTTGAACAAGCTGTATAACAGTGATCCTCTCAAGCCACCATGATTTCCACTTTGTATCCTAAAGTTCATATGCTCATCATTGACATGCAAGAGGTTTACTGCATACCCTAGGAATCATGCTGGCACTAGTCCATTATAATCAGATTGCTCTATCTTGATTAACCTCTGTGCATGCGATTCATCCAAGTCACGTACCATTGTATGGCCTATAAACAGTGCCAATTCTTTGAATAGCAATTATAAACCCGCTTCTCACACTTTCAAACTGAACATATGATAGAATCGACAAATCATTCAATGAAGGTACATACTTCATATCCTCCAAAACAAACAATCGTATCCTGCCATCCAAACAATCAAATTTTTCGCGAATATTTTGAAAGATGCATTAATAGTTTTAAAAGATGCACGGACAAAAAGTGTCCATTGAATTCAAGTTCTTGTTCTTACCTTATCTAAAGTAAGAATAAAAACCTGCATATATAATATAATATATATATATATATATATATATATATATATATATATATATATATATATATATATATATATATATTTATGCATATATATATAAATGGATAGAAAATTGAAAATTATACCTTAATAGTGTCGAAACAGATACATTACTCCATCCAAAATGATTCTGAAGGTTGAGAATAAGTAAGCTTGCACTTAGTCGTGTCAAACGACTTCCTTCATATACATGCTTTAGACATTCCTCTCGAAGATATTTCTCATTTTAGAAATATCAATGCTCTCACTGTCATTTTGATACCAATCCTCAATAAATCTGCCATGCCATCATCTTCATCATTGTCACACAAATCTTGTACTTTATCGTCTTTTGAATATAGATCTTTCAACTTTGCATATTGCACAGGATTAGTTTTGTGTAGCCTCCTCATGGAAGCTTCTGATAAATGAGGTCTTACTGGTAATTGTGAATGCTGTGGAGGAATATCATCAACATCATACGTTGGAATCTACACATATAAATAAAATTCATTAGTATTCCATAAATGAATAAAAAGTAAAATGTGAATAAAAAATTAAGTATATAACTTATTAAATATGGATATAAAATTTTTATTCTCTCTAGCTAAAAGGTGATCTTGGAGGTGTACGCCATCCATAATTCACTAATAGTTCATCACCAGCATGTAATGTAGTAATAGCATTGACAACTATGTATCTTGATACATCTCTACTCATGTATGGTGATTCATGACTATTTTCACGCTCCTCAAATGTGCAATTAGTCCTTGAACTATTATGTAACCCTCGACTACTATTTATTAAACCTGCTATATTTCCATGTGTGTAAGGTCTTCCATCAATATATAATCTTTCATTTTCTGCATGTAAAATCCTTCTACTAGTAAGGGATGCTACATTCAAGCATATTCCATAAGTACTCATGCTTTGAACATAACGTGAAAGTCGATGCCAATCTCCCCATCCATATATAGGACCACAAAATGACATAAGAGTGACTTCAGAGTTCGGAGGCACATACAAATCCTCTACAATAAAGAGACCACGACTAGCATTAGTAATAGTGGATGGAGCAATCATATAGCGATTACCCCAAAAGTTGATAACATATCCATCTAAATGAAGTGGTCCTCTATTCCATCCTCCATATCTTCTTCTATCATATGTTTGTACTAAAGAACGATCACGAGCTGGCAATGGATAATCTCCAGCCGTTTCATTCTCTAAACTAGGAGGTAGAGGATTTCTAGAAACCTCTGCTTGTAATTGATGAACAACAAGTCCATGACGTGTACGAGGTATATTAACATTATGAGAAAAATTATTATCATCATCATCATCATCGAGCAAGTATTCCTGTATATCAGCAATTATTTGATTTTATATATGGTTTTTAAATAAAATAATGACATTAATATATATAGAAAATACATACCCAAGCATTATCACGTTGACTAGGTGATGGTGCACACTCAAAAGTACCATACTCTGCCTCATGTTCAATACATTCCAATCGTGGTCTTCGATACGTGCCATAACAAGAGTTACACCAACATATAATATGTTCTTCATAGTAAAATTCATCATAATTCCTATCGGAGGACACATGTGAAGTCGTTGCATGGGTAGGAGGTGGTGGAGTACCCTTTGATTGATCAGAATCTGCACATAATAAGAAACGAAAAAAAAAAATAAGTTATGTATCCATCAAATATATTTAAAATTAAATGTTTGATATACTTATAGTATAAGTCATTGCACGATGAGGAGATGGTGGTGGAGTTCCATCTGATTGATCAGAATCTACAAATAATGGTATTTGATATTAAATAATCTGATTATCTACATACACAAAAAATTCACATATATATATTTACACATACACACATATTCACATATACACATTTACACATACACATATATTCACATATACACAACTAAACATTATTGTGGGATAAATGCATGTATTTTGTATGAATGAGTGTATATGCATGCATGTGTGTGTACGTATATATGTGGATATGTATATGTGTGTTATGTTATATGTATGTATATGTGTATATGTATACATATATATATGCATATATGTTTGCATGTATATGTGTATGTGGGTATGTGTAAGGCGAGCTAACATACCACCTGAGTCGTGGTAGTTTTTTCGTAGACAGCTATGTCTTCAGGAGTCATTTCCTCAGCAGAAGGTACACAAATTAATAGTTTATATTTATAATTTTTATATATTTTAGTAATTTTTTACATTTAATTTATGTTTTTTTTTCTTGAATAAATAGGCTGCTGCAAAGAAGAGAGTGGAGTCGGGCCACACATCGCACCTAGGCCAAATGGGCCATAATGGTTTTTGTAGCTACATTTGTAAGTATATGTGTTATTGTGAGTATATTTTTTATTTTAGTTAAAATGCAAGTAACTAATGTTTTTTATTTGTTTCATTGCAGCGGAAGGATTATGGCCGATATCCTACGAAAGATGAGATCGAGTATGCTACACATTTTGGATATCGGCGTTTGAGCAAGTATATGTAAGATCATCCTGATGCCTTTGTGAGTATTTTTTAATTTTATATAATTATTTTATTTTTATGAATGGTTTAATTGTTTTATTTATTTATGTTTGTTATATGTAATACAGGAGTATTGTGGAGAGACAAATATGGATGAGGTGGGGAGACAAACACAGGAGGGACGATCTCGATCGTCACAGGGTGATCATGACGATGAGGATGAGGAAGATCAGGATGATCATGATATTGCTGATGATCATGATGATGATGATGATTAGGATTTTAGTTGATTATGACATTGGATTATATGTATTTACATTGATATATATATATATATATATATATATATATATTTATTAATTTATCTATATATTTTTCATTTCAATTATGTTTTGAATTATGTGTATGGTATTAAGTAATGAAGAGTTTTGTTTTATTGATTGTTATTATTGTTTATATTAAGCATGTGTTTTAATACTTTAATTATATAATTCATTCATATGTGTGTACATAAGTGTATATGTATGTAGTGCATATGTATGTATGTGCATGTGTATGTGTGTGTATATGTATGTATGTGCATGTGCATGTGTAAGTGTATATGTGTGTATGAGTATGTGCATGTGCATGTGTATGTGTGTGTATATGTATGTGCATGTATATGTGTAGCTCTATGTGTATATGTGTGTATGTGCATGTATATGTGTATATGTAGGTATGTGCATGTGTATATGTGTTTTAATACTTTAATTATATAATTCATTCATATGTGTGTACCTAAGTGTATATGTATGTGTGTGTATATGTATATGTGTATATGTATAACTTTATGTGTATATGTGTGTATGCGCATGTATATGTGTATATGTAGGTATGTGCATGTGTGTGTGCATGTGTATATGTGTTTTAATACTTTAATTATATAACTCATTCATATGTGTGTACCTAAGTGTATATGTATGTATGTGCATGTGTATGTGTGTGTATATGTATGTATGTGCATGTGCATGTGTAAGTGTATAAGTGTGTATGAGTATGTGCATGTGCATGTGTAAGTATATATGTGTGTATGAGTATGTGCATGTGCATGTGTAAGTGTATATGTGTGTATGAGTATGTGCATGTGCATGTGTAAGTGTATATGTGTGTATGAGTATGTGCATGTGCATGTGTATATGTGTGTATATGTATGTGCATGTATATGTGTATATGTAGGTATGTGCATGTGTGTGTGCATGTGTATATGCGTGTGTATGTATGTGCATATATATGTGTATACATGTGTATAATGTATGTATATGCATGTGTATATGTATGAAACATGCATGTGTATGTGGATGCATTTCCATTTGCATCCATGTGCATGCATTTGAATGTGCTTGCATGTGGATGTGCATATACATGTATTTGCGTATATGTTAATGTGTGTATGTGTGTGTATATATATATATATATATATGCAATAATGCATGCATGTAAATCTTTTTATGTGGTTGTAGAAATGTATGTGCATGTGTATATGTGTATATGTGTGAAAGTGCATCTTCATCATGTATAAGTGTATAAGTGCATATCAATAAGTGTGAGTATGCTATCTAATGAAAATAACACAATTCAAATGATATACAAAGAATAGAAATTGTACTTACAATAGTTAGCCATACTTTTTGCTTGGTTAGCTTCTTGAATAACCTACAAAAGAGCCTCCAACGTTTTAATTTTTGTCCGTCAACAGACCGTCGTGTAAGCAATGCTACCCGTCGTCGCATAAGCGACATATTTTTAGCGTCGCTTATGCGACGGCAAACATCGTCGCCTATGCGACGTAAAAGAGCATCTCTTATGCGATGCTCTTTAAAAGCATCATGTTAGCGACACTCTATGGGAGCGTCGTAGCCCCGTCGGGCCACAAGTTGCAAAAAACGTCGTTCACTTCGTCGTTTAATCGACGGTCCGTGTGCGACACTAATTACGATGCACGTTGCAATTTTATAGCGACGAAATTCTGTCGCCTTAACCGTCGCTATATACGCGACGAAATTCTGTCGCCTTAACCATCGCTATATGCGCGACGAAATTCTGTCGCCTTAACCGTCGCTATATGCCCATATTCCTTGTAGTGTGTATTGTCTTTCAACAAAGTTAAACCAATTGCTTTTAGATAGTCTTTTTCAAGTGTCATCTCAATCTAACCCTTGCTTTGTGGAATATGGAGGTTTCGTAGGTACTTCCTTTTTCAGTTGTACAATTGTTCTTTCAATCTAATTCAAGCCATAAAGGAGATTAAACTTCAACTATACAATTGTTCTTTCAATCTAATTCAAGTTATAAAGGAGATTAAACTTCCGCAGAACTTCCTCTTTTGTAAAAAATTAGATGGACCAAAAGGGTTCGACATTTTCATATGCACACATTTCCCCCCTTTTTTTTCCACATTCTCAAGAGTGGGTTGTGACAACATATTAAGGGCAATTCAGTTAGCGTGACATGCATCCCTCTTTGGAGGCACATGCGTACAAAAAAGAGAAGGTATTCACATCGAGCGACAACGCATGCTCTTGCTAGAGCTACATCGTATGATAGCAAATACTATTATTTATGGTCAAGGGCACATAGTGTAATAGTAAACAGATTGGATCCCCGATTGAAGGTCCATGGTTCGAAATTTGCTCATGTTAGACTTTGAAAGTGAGGCTAAAAAAGAGCCCCCTAATCGTGCGTTGATGTTTCTATTTTCAACCGTAATGAAAGAGTAAGGAAAATATCAAACTTCCAAAAGAAAAAATTTATTTGTGTTAGCACTCCTTTCCACGCTCAATACAATGTATTAGCAATCTATGTAAGTAATATTTTTACAGCTTCATTTTGTTTTGGTTAGAACACTTTTCAATATCTTAACAATGGTTTTACTTGCATTTTGTTTTGGTTAGAACACTTTTTAATATCTTAACAATGGTTTTACTTGCTGTGTCATTGTAATTGTTGTTCATATACTTGTAGCACAAGAATAGTGGTTTCTTAGTTTCGCCCTTTTGTGTGAACGTATTCTTGATGGAGATATCATGTTCCACTATCCCATGCGTTCAAATAAGGGTGGTCAGAAAAAATAAATGTTTATAGTGTCTGTAGTCCTCTGTGAACACGAGAGTGGCTGAGCTGTAAAGATTGACCTTATTCCAGCCGAAACAATGCATGTTTGGATGTGTACTGTTGTTCCATTTCCATTGGTACTTACAACTTAGACAGCACAACACTTCTCTTTGGTGATGCACATTGCACACACAAATAAGGAAAAGGCTGTAAATGTGTCTCCTCTCTCTGATTCACGTGAAGCGATTACACATCACAGTACCAAATAGTATTGATTGTGTCGATACTCCCCTCCGCTGTACATGTTCACAGAAACATTTTTTAATTTTAGTAATCAAATCATAATAACATGTTTTCTAAAAACTACAATAGATTTTGCATATTTTTTTTTTAATAAAAGGAAGTTCGGCCTTGCCTATTCTCCCGGAGTTTAATTAAAATAAAGGAGAAAAGTTACAAGTGAATGGAATTACTGCCCATGGGACCCCCTAAATCCCACAATGTAGGGGACAAGTTCGGTAAGCTAGAGGCCATTACAAAGGAGGCTTACAAATCTATCATCTCCCTTGTGTGGGACCCATTTGGGTTTCAGCTTGTTGTCAACGAGGAGATAAATACAGTGGTGCCTAAATGGTGGGGACTGCTTATCATGGGAGATTCTTTTACCTAGAAGAAACAAGGATTTCTCGATCGACCATTCCTTTGGGGTTTGGCCAAAGTTGACAGCACATCGCTCCCTCCAAATCTTCCAAAGAGTCTCACCTCTGATGGCATTCCACAGCCTTGATGAGCAGCCAACTGCCTCACCCAACAACGCCTATTGCCAATTGATTTGATTCGTGAGTCTCAAAACCCGTGTCACATGATGCTAGATAATGCGGGACTTGGGGCAATCGAAGAAAAGGTGAACAAGGTCTTTGCTGCGTCGATGGCACCGCTTACACCATGGAGGCACACCATAAATTTTGTTGGCCCTTGCATTGTACCAGATACCCTTATGCAAGATTTGCCACATTAGAACAGACTTCTTGATCTCAATAAGGGGTGCCAAATAGACATGAACTTAAGTTCCCATCGAAGTTTGGTCCCAGATAGGCACCACACCTTGTTGAGAGTGTGATGACCATCTAAGTTTACTTTGAAGTTGGGAATACTGGATAGTTTCCTACAACACCCCCCGCCCCCCTAGGGTGCGAAGTGGAGAGCCAAAGGTGGTTCGAAGAAATGCGTTTGAGTCGTTTCTGGAGATCCTCTACATTGATTTTAATCTCTTGTAAGCAGATAAATTCGGGGTTGATGCACTTGTCTTTGAACCATTGACCGAGGATCGCCGCTCTTGAGGGATCCGACAACCCCCTGACGTTAAGCGAAGTGATTTTCATTATTGATGGTTGCCCTCTTTGAGGGGAGGGACCCGATTTTTTTTTCTTTTGATCTTCTTTCCCCCCCCCCCCCAACTTCTTGACTTAGGATCCTACTCTTGAGCGCGCTCTTCCAAGGCATGCCCAACGGTTGTTTCCCTTTAAGCTTTGACTTTTGTTGTGGTAAGCTTGGCAAGCATACCAGAGGAGTAGGGCCTAGAAAGGAGCTTTCACTATCTTGGTTGTCTTTATTGCTAGTAGTGAAGCCATCCTCTTTAGTGGTGGTGTAACCTTCTTGGTTGTCTTCTTTGCTGGTAGAGCATCCTATGGAATTGTCAGCATAGTCTTCTTCATAGAGGTTGTCCCCTGGGAGGTCGACCTCATTAATCTCCTTTTCTAGGTTGCAGTACATGTTATTCGACGGAGTAATGGTCATAACGTTCTTTGTTAGTGCTCTTCGAGGACTAACTTTCCTCCTATGTCTTACTTCAGTGAACCCTTCTGACTCCGTCTCTGCAACACGAGTGCCCGCTTCTTCCTCCAACGGAGGGGGATGACCCCGAGTGCCAACTTGAGGGAAAGGATCCGGGGCCCCATCTAGTTTAGGCTTGTTTTTATTGGTATTTTGTTTCAAGGGGCAATCTTTGATCCTGTGACCTTGGTGCCCGCAATGGAAGCAAGCATTGGACAAATTCTTGTAGGTAATATCCTGAACCCAAATCACTCCTTGCGCAACCAAGTCCTCACATTTTCTAGAGGGGGCCTAGGGCCAAATACTTGGCCGATGAGACAAGTTTTCATCAGTTCTTCTTTCTTTTCCACCACCGATTCCTTGCACAAAGAGACCACCGGAAGTGCAACGTCCGAGGGGACAGAATCCACCTCAGGGAGGCACTGAGACTGGGGAGAGCCACATTGCTTAAGACCAAAGATGGAAAGAAGGTAGACATGGAAGCGAGAATCACCAAAATCTTTCTAAACATTGAGAAGTCACAATGGAAAACCCAGTTAGTCAGACGTGAAAAAACTTTCGATGCAGAATAGCTTGGACACAATCGAAAAAAGAATTTGGCATCCAAGAACACAAAATCGTCTGCTTGAGTTATTCGTGAACTATTATGAGGTTTGGAAGGGACTCGCTAGGTACGACAATGAACTGGAGTAGCTCTTGCTTTCATGTCGGGACTCGGGACGAGGAGAATAAAGTCTATTTCGTTCCTTCATCTTTTTTTTTTTAAATATAAAGGAAGTTTGGCATTAGCCTACTCTCCCGGACTTGAATTAAATAAAGAAAAGTACAAGAGAAAGGGACTAGTGCCCACGGGACCCCCCAAATCCCACAAAGCAAAGGAAGCTTGTTCATTTTCTAAAAGCGAAAAATCTGATTCATAAAAATCTGATTCCCAATGAAGACATTGTTGATCTCACGTAACTTGATGATCTAACATTGTCCGAAGTTGGGGGAATCAGTTAAGTGTTCAAAAATCTACTTTTAAAGGCCCTTTTTTATTCTCGCTGAGGGCCACCCCCGCACCCACGCTTTATCTTCATGCTTGTCCGGCAGACTGGATCTTGGAAGTCCTATACATGCGTGCATCTTCGTTCTGTATCACAGGCGAGGATTTACTGATCACTTAACGTCTTCGACACAAGTGTTTAATCGTGTGTCTGTTGTGTGATGCATTTCGCAAGTGGCGTCGTAGTTCATTTCTTCTCGTCCTCATCTCACGCTTCTTTTCCTCGATCCTCCGTCCTACAAACTTCTCTCTCTCTCTCCCCCCTCCCGATCAAGAACATTTTGTTCTCCATGTCTCAAAGTCTGTAAGGCATCAGGGCATAAGATGTTCTAAGTAATCTCTACACTTCGTTACTCTGACAGAATTTTTGAGGTCACAACTCATCTGAGCGTGGGTTGCCTCTCTGTTTTAATTCCGTCTTACGATACGTTATCCTGTGGATTGGGGAAAGAACCGGCATTCGCGCTTCCATGGTTAACCTTATCGCCTACATGCATTTCGAAGATGGAGAGTGCAATCGGTTTTTGTACTCGTATTTAACAAACATGCCTTGTGCTTAGACAACTGCGCTGGAAGGGATTCTCTACAGGTAATGGGTGGAAGTACCCATGATGATAAAAAGAAAAGCTTTTGGCGGACCTGGTATATCCCTAATCAACCAATCGGGGCCTTCATTTGTTTCCTCATCATCTTCTTCGTCATCGTCATCATCCCTACACAGCCTATGGTATCGCATTTTCCCTGTTACCTTTCTTATGGATTGCTTATCTCTTGACTGGCGTATCGTTGTATTTTATCACGCGTGTTGATTGTTCACGATCATGGGAAGCGTTGGCGACAATCTCACATGTAAGTTTGAGAATTGCTTCAAACATTTAATCCATGTATTCTACATTTGGAGGAAAACTACATTCGGAGGAATGTAAGATACAATGGGTTCTAAACGAACACGTTAAGCCTGATTCCATTTAGAGAAAGTTTCTCCATCTGGATGCGGCTAGAGATTTCGCCATTGCAAGAAATAAAGTAAAATTGAGTGAAGCCAGCCCAGTATTTTCCTCTTCAATACATAGGCAGTCTCTTGAAGGATGGTGATCATTTGGATTTTGGGTTTATTTTCACTTCCTCACATATGGCCATTCCTCAGGGTCATTGTTTCGTTGGGATGATGTTTTTATGTTCATCATCGGATGTCTGTCGATTGATGGGATCACACTATTGAAACATTTAAAACTCGAAGGTTACTAATTTATTGAATGATCACTGTCGAGTGAAAATGTGAGGGATTGATCAGTATTGCATGAGAAAGAAAAATATACTTATTATCAAGATTGTATTTGATAGTGAACATTTCCTGTCATGATTTGCAGTAAACTTCTTCTGGCTTTATAGATAGCTGTAGCTGAAAATCTGCTTTGTGAAAGGTCATTATGGTTGTGTTGAAGCTAGAGTGAATTCATTTTCTCATTTTTTGGCTGTAAAATGGGAAGGATGATTGTCGTCTGTTTCAGTGTCTCCAAAGCAAGCAAACAAATCTTAAACAAACACTTTGTGCAGCTCCAAAGACTGGAAAAGTTTGTGGTCGTATTGGTACTTGGCAATTTTGGACTATGCTATTGCACTCTTTATGGGATGCTTTGGTTCAAAACGCTTGAAAGAACCTCAGGGCTATGAAGACCCTTTAATCCTTGCATCAGAGACAGCATGTAAGATTGTTATCATATTTCTTAAGAATTGTGCTTGTTACTTTCCCGGTTGAGAAATTTGTAGAGTTCATTACAACTAGTAATGGCAAAAACCAGTGACTATGAACTGCTGATAGATTTTGTTAGCGTTTCCACAATTCTCCTTTTTAATGTACGTGTTAAAGGACCTTTCATAGCTTGTGAACGTAAATGAAGGTTATGTTAAGAAGAAATAGAGCAACTTATCTCTAGTGGCTATAGAGGTTGTTTGTAATGGCAACAACTAGTGGCTATGAACTGCTGATAGATTTTGTTATCATTTCCAAATTCTCCTTTTTAATGTACGTGTTAAAAGACTTTTCATAGCTTGTGAGCATAAATGAAGGTTATGTTAAGAAGAAGTAGAGGAACTTATCTCTTTTTTCAAGACTATGTGGAGATAAGGATATTCACTATATTCATTAATTGTCATCCTACACAGGCATACTTTTAACGTTTAACTTTTACTGGCAGTCGGTGTAAACGAAGTTGAAGCTTTGTACGAACTGTTCAAAAAAATTAGCAGTTCTGTTATTGATGATGGGCTTATTCACAAGGTATTAATCATTGCAGGCTTCGATTATCTCAGTGGACATATGTTTCCGACAGTATTAATTTCCCGTTGATCTTGGTTTTATGTCATTCTAGGAGGAGTTTCAACTTGCTTTATTTCGGAACAGCAAACGCAAGAATCTCTTTGCAGATAGGGTATACATCTAAGTCAAGCGTTTCTTGTTTGTGATATGTCACTACTTAAGATTTATTCTTGGTTTAAACACGATTGTTATTATTGCTATTATCAGCACCATGATCTATCATCATCATTATTAGTACTACTATTATCATTGTTCTGTAGCCATATGTGGAGCATCACATTTAGTAACGTAGATTTAGACAATTATGAAGCTCTTAGACAAAGCTCAATCTGTGCACTTATTGTGTGATAAAAAGACAAATATTCTAGCACGTTAGGCAATTGTGTGCCATTGTCTATGTATATAGGGCCTTCAATGTGAGGATGGGAGTTTGAGGTACAATTTATAGATAATCTTTTATGCACTTGTAGCATTCATTGTTCTAAGTGGGGCAAGTTATACCGAAACAAGCTTTCTTGTATTGCTGTGAGCTGTATTACTGTTATTGTTTGCAAAATAGAATGGTGGGGATGTGTCCTTGAGTCCTAGGGATGTGGAGATGCTATATACTGAAAATATTTGGGAGTCCTTTAGTTGCTGATGTGTCATGAGGACTCATGACGAACAAGAGGTGCTCCTTGGAATCCCTTTGTGTGAGGTGCTAGAGGCATTGGCCTACAATTTTCAAGAATTCGAGAAAATATCGAACCTTATGGGCATGAATCATGATTTGAGAAATGTTAGAGTATGAAGTAGGAAGTCGTAAGCTAAGAGCCCCAACCTTCAAGGTTAAGGGCTCAAACAATGAAGAGAGGAAATGCAGAATCTTTAAGGCCATGTATTTTATCAATGAATCACATTCATTCAAGGGTCATTGGAAGAGCATATGGCCTAAGAATCCTCATTTCTTGTCCTTCTCGTGTAAGCTCTTAACCTTGAAGGTTGAAGCTCTTAGCTTATGCCTTTGTACTTCATACTCTAGTTTCTTTGGAAACATGATTCACACCCCCAAGGTTCAATATTTTCTCAAATTCTTGAATATTGTAGGTCAAAACTTCGAGGAGCCTCAACTCTTTAGCCTCTTTCTTTGTTTTAATTGTATTGACTTTTCATTGCTAAGTGAACCTTATTTATGAACATCAAACTCTCTCGCTCTTTCTCTCATGTTATCTACATTGAATAGGTCGAGGTTGAGATTCATAGAGCTGCATGTTGTACCATGATTTAGTATTTTTGAATATTAAATCAACCAACATGGGAGGGTGTATGATATGGCTTGGGCTTTGGACTCTTGTGAGCTCTTCATTTTCGCCACTTGTGCTACTTGTCATGATGATATAATCCATCACTTTGTAATTATTAATATCTATGTCACATGGAAACATTATATAGATGATGATTTAAAGTCTATGATACATCCCTTATTTTTGAAATGATGAACCATCATTCTTGAAATGACGATTCATTGTGTAACACCTATGCCAAAATAGGCCTCCTTCTTACTTTGCTCTATGTTCCTCATAATTTAGTTGTACCAAATGTTCAATGAATAAATACTTGGATGTTTTTCTATCTTCACCATGGCTTTACTCCTTCTCATGGGCAAGTCGATCATTTTTTAGACTTGCTCTCAGATACTAAGTCTATATGTAAACCTCCTACCGACTCCCATATTCCCAACAAGCAAAAGTGACAACCTGAATAAAGGATTCATTCAATCTAGCCAAACGCCTTGGGCAACACTTATCCTCTTGGTTAAGAAAAAGGATGGGTCAATGAGATCGTGTATCGAATATTGAGCTTTGAACAAAGTCACGATAAAGAATAAATATTCAATGCCCCGAATAGATGATTAGTTTGATCAATTGAAAGGGCAAATATATTCTCAACGCTTGATCTTTGTTATGGGTATCACCAAATTAGAATCAAATTTGAAGATGTCTCCAAGAAAGCTTGCAAAACTAAGTATGTGCATTTTGAATTCTTAGTCATGCCTTTTGGACTAACAAATGCCCAGGCCATGTTTATGACTCGAAAGAACACAATCCTAAGTCCTTAGTTAGGAAAATTCGTAGTTAATTTCCTTGATGACATTCTTATCCATAGTCAAGATACAGTTGCCCATTTAGAGCATTTGGAAAAGATTTTCCAACTTCTGAGAGAGAACAAGTTGTATGGCAAAGAAGCTAAGTTGGAATTCTTTTGAATAGAAATCAGATATCTTGGATACATTATATCTGAGAAAGAAATTCAAGTAGATCTTGAAAAGGTCCAAGTTATTCTTAACTAGCCACAACCTAAAACTGGTACAAAACTTCAAAGTTTCTTAGGGTTAGCAAGATATTATAGAAAGCTTTTACCAAACTTTGCAAAGATCTCAATCCCTTTATTTGAAACGCTAAAGGGAAAGCCTAAAAGCCTTACTTCGGATAACAAACAAGTTGAAAGTATGAAACGACTTGAGAAAGCCTTAGCATCGGCCTTGATTTTTTAGATAGTAAATCCAAATGAACCCTTTGTGGTTGAAACAGATGCAAGCGAATTAGCAATTGGAGCTATAATGAATTAGAATGGCCGATCAATTGCTTTTGAAGGTCAAAAGCTAAACTAAGCTCAATGCAATTATTCTACCTACGAGAAAGAGCTTATGCCATTATGTGTGCTCTAAAGAAATGAAGGCATTTCTTGTTTGGCGTTAAAGTGACTATAGTTTTTGATAAAGCAAGCATCAAGTGGTTTGCAAACCAATTATGAGCTAATAGGTAGAAAGGCTAAATGGACCTAAATACTCTTGGAGTTTGACTATGAACTCATATACCAAAGAGGGAAATTCAATGTAATTGTAGATGCCTTAAGTCGTATGCCTATGTTGAATTCTTTGAGTTTCATATAAATCTCCAATGACTTAATAGAGTTGATGAAAGGCAAGTATCAAGAAGATACAAGTACTAAGGAAGCCTTGAAGAAGGCTTTAAACCAAGGTACAAACTTATTGTATGAAGATAAGTTCAAACATTACAATATTCAAAATGATTGTATGTTATACAAAAGAAAGATATACAAAAGAAAGATATTTGTACCTTGTGATTGTTTCGTTTGAATGCTATGTATGACGCCCCCATGTGCCGATCGCCCAAGAATCAACAAAACTTATGAATTGGTAAAAAGGCAATTTTATTGGTTAAGTATAGTGTACATAAAGATGTATAAGACTATGTACTTAAGTGTACAAAATGTCAAGTAAATAAAGCAAAGAAGTTCAAGATAGAACGCTTGTTAAATCTTTGGAGATTTCCAATGAAAAAGTATTTCCATGGACTTTATTATGGGCTTGTCTCGAACCCAAAAAGGACATGATGCAATTTCGATCATAGTCGATCGTTTGACCAAAATGGCTCATTTGATTCCTATTCGGACTACAATCAATACCCCATAATTAGCTAAAATGTTTGTGGAACATCTCTATCGACTCTATGGTCTACCACAAGACATAGTGTAAGACAGAGAGAAAATTCACTAGTCATTTCTGGAGAGCTATTTTTAGTAGGTTAGAAGCAAAGTTGAATATGAGCAAAGCAAAACATCCACATACGGATGGGCAAAGAGAAGGGTCAATCGAATATTTGAAGATATGCTAGGGGCTTACGTATCTTCAAACCGAACTGATTGGGAAGACTATTTACCTTTAGTTAAGTTTGCTTACAAAAGTGCTAAGCATTCAACAATTGGCAATTGAATATAGTCCCTTCAGGTTAATGTGTAGGTTCTAGCCTAGAACTCTGTACATAGTTGGATTGCAAAATGAGGAAGTCCAAGGAACCAAAGATTTCTTAGAAGATATGAACTTTAAGCTGAAAGTAGCTAAAGAAGAAATGAAGAAAGTTGTGGATAGAGTTAAAGTATATAGCGACCTGAAGAGGATAGATATTTCCTTTCGAGCTGGAGAACAAGTATATTTGAAAGTTCTCGAAAACTTTGAAACTTTGAAAACAAGACCCTATCCTAAAGTATTTCCAAGATTTTGTGGTTCCTCTAAGATTCTCAAAAAGGTTGGGACTTTGGCTTATGAGTTAGAGCTTTCAAACGATTGTTTACGTCATCTAGTATTTCATGTTAGTAGATTGAAAAAAAAGTGGCTGAACAAGATGATCTTGTATCTCAAGATACAATAGTCCAACCTATCTCACTTCGGAACATCCCTCATGAACCAAAGAAAATACCACACAAGATAAAACGATAAGGAATCATTTATATAAAGAGTGTCTAGTTAAATGAAAGGATGAGGCAGAAGAAAGCACCACTTGGGAATGAATAAGTTCCATCGATAAAAGAAAAAGTTCAAAGTAGGAGGCTTGTTACACTCATTAGGAAATCTTCAATGGTAAGTGGGAAAGTATTTTCATGGACTTTATTATGGGCTTGCCTCGAACTCAAAAAGGACATGATGTAGTTTGGGTTATAGTTGATCATTTGGCCAAAATTGCTCGTTTCATTCCTACTCGAACTACTGTTAAAACTCGAGAATTAGCTAAAATGTTTGTGGAACATCTCTATTGACTCTATCGTGTACTGCAATACAATGTCACAGAGAGAGAGAGAGAGAGAGAGAGAGAGAGAGAGAGAGAGAGAGAGAGAGAGAGAGAGAGAGAGAGAGAGAGAGAGAGAGAGAGAGAGAGAGAGAGAGAGAGAGAGAAAGAAAGAAAGAAAGAAAGTGTTTTTACGTCTATTAGGAGGCCGAACTCGGCCTATGAGACAAATCGATGTACATGGGTGTATCTTCTGTCAATCAGAAAAGATAAAAGTGCTGAAAAGAAACTGGTTAAGCTGATATAGATCTCCGTAGTGTGCATGTGGGGATACCCATGAAAGTGGTGGGGGGTGTATGGAGTGCGATATCTATGATAGTCTATATGCAAAAGGGTAGTACAACAACCATGAGAATGCATCTAAAACGACTAACTAGCTCCATCCTGTGCTAGTGGGTGGGATGTAATATGTGATACATAGGTGGAGGTGGAGTCAGGGCCACCCTGATGGCTGCAACGGGATCGGCCATCATCTGGGATCGTCTCTCCTCCATGGCGCGATGGTCACAATCCTGGATCTCCGCAATCTGGTGTCGGTGAAGTCTCGGGGCCCGATATCCTATATCACGGGGTCGTCTCATAGCTCGAGATATCTGAGCCTGCTGAAGAGTCACCCCGCTCGGTATGTGGGCTGAGGGGGGGAGGGCTGCAGCACGTCGTGGAATAAAGAAGTCAGTGAGCTGACTCTGTCTCCCTCCTGTATGGAGTGCTACAGTAGGCTTGAGTAGGGAATCTCTGTGACTCTGTATCTCTAGTAAGAATCGCCCGAGCTGTCGCTGGTCTCTAGAGTCCATGATCTCTCGGAGGGTGGGCTGCCCTGCAAACAGAGTCTTGTATCTGCCTCTGATGCCATCATATGCGCTACATCTGCATACAAAGTGCTCCTCATCCTCCATCTCTACTCTGCATACTCTGCATATCCGCTCCTCTCTGGGAATGTCTGCGGCTCTGCCCGTCTCAATCTCGAGTCGGTGTGATGAGACTCTCAGCTGGCCAATCGCTACCCTCAAGCTATGAGGCATGTGAGTATCCATGTAGCGTGCTCGCTGGATGAAACCGTCAGCTAGTATGTCTATGAACTGGTCTCGATAGAGCTGCCAGAGATCCTGTCTGAGCACAACATTCCTCTCACGACGAGAGAGGTGGATGTGAGGTGAGTCTGGGTCATACTGAAAATGCGGCAATCTGTCCATATCAAGTCCATGACTATCAAACCAGACTCTAACCTGAGTGTACCAAGCTCTCTCATATCCTAACTCTGATATCTGTATAGATGCCTCAAGAGCCCTGTGTGTGAGTCTATCTGTAGGGAGGTCCCTAATCCTCTGAATAAAGCAGATAGTCTGGAATAGTGCCTCTACTGCCATGGGTGGTGCAGCTAGCTCTGCCCTGATGATGTCATGTGGCACCGACTGTTTCCCACGAAATAATCGCGAGATCATACGTACCTGTGGCCTCTCGATCGCACTCCACTGGGTGACTGTGAGACCTGGGGCCCAAACCGTCGGAGCATACATCATAGCTGGTCTGACCAATGTGTCAAATAGCCAGCCCTTCGTGCGGGGCTCCTGGAAGTGTGCTTGGTGACATCTCCGCTCTAACATGGCTAAAGCTGCATATCCGCGTGTGAGTCTATCGGTGGCTGCCTGTCTCATGCTGAAGGGGCCAGGCAAGCTCGTGAATGTGACTCCGAGATAGACATAGGAAGTGACCACCTCAATCTGTCCACCACCAGCTCTGAATCTTGCTCCATTCCTCACCATGGGGGAGGTGTGGAAGATCATGACCTTGGTCTTGCCAAGGTTTACTGTCAAGCCCCTCTGTGTACAAAACTCATCCAGGGCCTCACGGTGGCGTTGTAATCCCTCGGGTGACTCTGAAATCAAGACAATGTCATCGGCATATAATAAAATGTGGACATGTGCACCTACGAGGTCTGCACCCTCTCCTCCAGCTCGGAGAATGTAGTCCTCAATCTCGTCAATGTAGAGACCAAATAGAGTGGGAGAGAGTGGGCAGCCTTGCTTAACACCGATGGTGCTGGCAATGGCCTCAGACATACCTCCTGGACACCGTACCCTCCCAGTCACCTGCTCATAGAGTGCATAGATGGCCCAAATCATCCCTGATGGTACTCCCAAGCTCTGGAGGCGTTGGAAGAGCCTCTCTCGCGGCACTGTATCAAAAGCTTTGCGGAAGTCCACAAAGCAGCAATATAGCCTCTTCTTCCGCACCCTTGCCCCATCAATGAGGCAGCGCAGAATGAAGATGTGATCAATAGTAGAGAAAGCTCGTCGAAAACCTGCTTGGCCTCGTGCTCGTAGCCCCTCAGTCTCTGCATATGAACTGAGCTCTGCCTCAAGTATGGCACCGTATAGTTTGGCCATGGTGTGGCCAATCATGATGGTCCTGTAGTTCCCTGGATCCAGGGTGTCGCCAGATTTGTGGATAGGCACAATGGTGTGCCTAGTCCACTCCTCTGGGAAGCCCTCTCCTATAGCCCGGTTGAAGACATGTGCAATCAACGGGGCTATAGTGGAGGCTGCATATATGAGATGCTCGCTATGCAATCCTGCGTGGTCTGTCGAACGTCCATGTCGAAGTCGTCGTATGGCCCTCTCAACCATCTTTGCTGTGAAGAGAGAAGAACTAGTAGGGCGAGGCTCAAGTGGCTGGGGAATGGGAGGCTGCCTAGGTACCTCATATAACCTCTGAGCATAATCATGCCATGTGTGTGGGTCTCCAATAGGTGTGGTCGGGCGTGGCTCTCGTAGGCTGCGCCATGCTGCAGCACTGTCCATACTCATAAAGAGATGGTATAGCTCAAGCTCCTGTGCCTCCTCAAAGGCTCGCCTCTTTCGACGTGTGAGAGTCTTCATCTGTCCCTTGGCCTCTCTCTCTGTGATCTCTCCCAATGCTCGCTGAGCTCGTAGTCGGCGGTAAAGATCTCTGCAATCCTCATCATACCAACGATGTTGTGGCATAGTCCCGGGAGGAGGTGTGACGAGAATGGATGGTGTGTGGGAAGGAGCTGATGGCTGATGCCTGAAGAACTGATGCTATCTGAGAGGTGAGTAGGGATAGTGGAGTGTCAGGATGAAGTAAGAGAAGACCTTGCTCGACTCGAGCCGCATATATGTGAGCTAGCTCGTGTGTGAAGTGGATGGTGGTATGTGGGATGCGTGCTGCGGGTATGCGTGTAGGGGTGTCTCCCTTCAGGGAGAGTGCGAGGTATGTGTGATCGGCCCCAATGGGTATGGGTGGGATGGTGAATGAGGTAAGTAGGTGGATGGCCTCTCTGGACCCCATGACGTAATCTACTGTACTTCCCCCGCCATCTGTGACTGAGTGTGGTATGCATGTCAATCCTCCTGAGGTAGGCCACTGAGTCATCCCATTATAGATAACGAGATTATGTCGAGAGCCTAGTCTGAGTAGGTGAGTGCCATAGTGAGTGTGTGTAGCGTCAGCTGAAGCTCGAGCTGTAGACTCATCCTCTATGGTATGTAGTATCTCCGGGTCTTCTGGGTCAAATATCTCACACTGATCATTGCCTGTCCTGGCATTGAAGTCTCCCATAAGGAAGACTTCCCCTAATGCAGAGTACTCTGTAATCTCTTCTGACAAGCAAGCGTATGGTGAGTCCTCCTCTCGATCTATGATAGCGAAACGCGAGCTAGAAGGAGCAAAGTAGCATAATGCTATGAAGATGATCCGCTCCTGCGAGAGTTGGAGTCGAATCCAAAGATATCTGGCCTGTGAATCACGTGCGACTATCTGTATCCTGCTCTGAAGTCCATCTCTAAAGAGTATGGCTACTCCTCCTGATCCTCGGGTGGTGTGCTGACGTGTACACTCTCTGTATGTGGACTCCCACTGAAAACCGTGGACACGAGGTAGGCCCCGGTCCGGGCTCTAATGTGTCTCTGTGAGCATAATGATGTCTTTGCCTTTGCGCACCTCTTCCAATCTCTCTGGGTGTGTCCATAGATCTCCATTGCAGTTCCAAACTGCAAGGTGTATCTCCTCGAGTGTCTCACAAGCCGCGAATCCCTATGGGATGGCCTTGCCATCAATGATGACACGACCATCTCTGTATGAAGCCTTCTTTCCTTCTTTGCGAGCTTGATGTACTCTCGGCATGCATGCACGACGGTGTGCTACCTGCATGGGTGTGAGATCATCGTCAAGGTAGATGGGGGGGCCATCAAGTGCTCTCAAAATCACCCTCTTGCGTAGGAAAGTAGATCTTATATCTTCGGAAGGGAAGTGTAGAATGAGAGCTCTCTTCTTCGTGGGGTCTCGTCCCGTTCTCCAAGACTTGATGAATGGGGGGGACTCCTCTTTGTAGCCGAGTATCTTGCATAGTGTCTTCCCATCGGACTCGGGGGTAGAGCCTTCTTTTTCTTCAATGCCCGTGATGCGTACATTGAGACGGCGGGCATGTCTCATCTTTTCTTCCTCAATAGTGGTGTGCACGATGAGGGCTTCTTCCTTTTGTGCTTTCTCTTTGGCTTCTTTTTTGATGTTCTTCTTCACTATGTCGATCCACCCTTCTTTGGTAGCTTCTAATTTGTTTTCCATGCTCTCGGTCAAGGATTTGGTGAGTTCTTCTGTGAGAGCTTCTGTCTTGTTCATATTAATCTCTCCTTCTTCGGGTGTAAGAGAGACCATTGAAGCTTTGAGGAGCTCCAATTCCTCTTTCATGTTTGCCCTCTCCTTAGCCCATTCTTCTTTCTCTTTCTGCCATGCTTCCCTCTCCTTATGATATGTTTCTACTTCCTTCTCGAGCTTTGAGAGGCGGCTGATGATGGCCGTGATAGTGGAGTCCACCATCTTCTTGTTTTCTTTGATAGCTATGGTCAGTTTGTCCTCCATTTTTGTCAAATCGTCCTTCTTAGCCGTAGCGCTCATTGCATTCGAAGATGAAAAAATGCTCAGAGTACTGAGCCTAAAGACTTGCGATGAAGACGGGAGCGCGCCCGATGCGCGATGGAGCAAGGGTGGGAGTGGCTAATAACTGTAGGAAACAGTTATTAGTCCGGGGCAGAAACAGTTATTAGTCCGGGGCAAGGACACACTACTTCAGAGAGAGAGAGAGAGAGAGAGAGAGAGAGAGAGAGAGAGAGAGAGAGAGAGAGAGAGAGAGAGAGAGAGAGAGAGAGGGCTAGGGTTAGGATTAGGGGTCGGGTTAGGGTTAGGGTTAGGTTTTGGCTTGGGTTTTGGATTTGAGCTGGCTTTTGGATTTCGGTTGGGGTTTGGATTTAGGGTTTTGGCTTAGGAGTAAATAGGCATTTTTGCTAAAGTTAGGGACAATTTTGGGCTAGGGTTAGGGTTAGGCATGGGGTGGTCGGGCAGACGGGAGAGGGCTTGGGAGGGGTGCAATGGTAGCGGGGAGCAGCTTTTGGGGGCGACGGGCTTCTGCTGCAGCGGGTAGAGCAGGCGGGAGTGGTGGGCAGCAGGCTGGGGTGGCGGGCAGCGAGCAGAGCAGTCGGGCAGCGGGCAGGGCAGAGGCGTTAGGGCAGAGAGAGAGAGAGAGAGAGAGAGAGAGAGAGAGAGAGAGAGAGAGAGAGAGAGAGAGAGAGAGAGAGAGAGAGAGAGAGAGAGAGAGAGAGAGAGAGAGAGAGAGAGAGAGAGAGAGAGAGAGAGAGAGAGAGAGAGAGAGAGAGAGAGAGAGAGAGGGCTAGGGTTAGGATTAGGGTTAGGGTTAGGGTTAGGGTTAGGGTTAGGTTTTGGCTTGGGTTTTGGATTTGAGCTGGCTTTTGGATTTCGGTTGGGGTTTGGATTTAGGGTTTTGGCTTAGGAGTAAATAGGCATTTTTGCTAAAGTTAGGGACAATTTCGGGCTAGGGTTAGGGTTAGGCATGGGGTGGTCGGGCAGACGGGAGAGGGCTTGGGAGGGGTGCAATGGTAGCGGGTAGCAGCTTTTGGGGGCGACGGGCTTCTGCTGCAGCGGGTAGAGCAGGCGGGAGTGGTGGGCAGCAGGCTGGGGTGGCGGGCAGCGAGCGGAGCAGTCGGGCAGCGGGCAGGGCAGAGGCGTTAGGGCAGAGAGAGAGAGAGAGAGAGAGAGAGAGAGAGAGAGAGAGAGAGAGAGAGAGAGAGAGAGAGAGAGAGAGAGAGAGAGAGAGAGAGAGAGAGAGAGAGAGAGAGAGAGAGAGAGAGAGAGAGAGAGAGAGAGAGAGAGAGAGAGAGAGAGAGAGAGAGAGAGAGAGAGAGAGAGAGTTCACTAGTCATTTTTGAGAGTTGTTTTAGTAGGTTAGATTCAAAGTTGAATATGAGCACAATAAAACGTCCACATACATATGGGTAAAAAGAAAGGATCAATCGAATACTTAGAAGATACGTTACGAGCTTACGTATCTTGAAACCAAAATATTGGGAAGACTATTTATCTTTAGTCGAGTTTGCTTACAATAGTGCTAAGAATTCAACAATTGAATATAGTCCCTTCATGTTAATGTACAAGTTCCAGCCAAGAGCTCTTTATGCAGTTGGATTGCAAAAAAAAGTCCAAGCAGCCAAAGATTTCTTGGAAGATATGAACTTTAAGCTAAAAGTAGCTAAAGAAAGCTTGAGGAAAGTCCATGATAGAGCTAAAGTACATAGTGACCCTAAGAGATGAGATATTTCCTTTATTGGAAGGTTCTCAAGAAATCTGAAACTTTGAGAACAAGATTTTGTCCTAAACTATCCCCAAGATTTTGTGGCCGTTTCAAGATTCTCAGAAAGGTTGGGACTTTGGCTTATGAGTTGGAACTTCCATACGATTGTCTGCATCATCCACTATTTCATGTTAGATTGAAATGACCATTGGCTGAACAAGATAATCTTGTATCTGGATTGTGTAAACACAATAGTCCAACCTATCTCACCTCAAAACATCCCTCGTGAACGAGAGAAAATACTACGCACTCGGAATAAGAAAACAAGGAATCATTTAAAGGAGGGAAGAATGTTGTATAATTTGTGGAAAATTGCATGGGTTTTCCATGTTCAAGACACTTGGCTTTCCCGAAGAGACCCTTGGGAAGCCTTTGGAGAGCCTTTGGGTTTTATTTATGAACCCTTGGGAATTATATTGAAGTTCAATGATTTGAACCTTATGATGTTTACGCTAAGGTGTGGAGCTCTATTATTTGAATAATTAAAGTCAAGGCTCCTTGAGGGTGTAGTTGCGACTCTAGAGCTCCTCTCTTAAAAAACCATGTGATTTTCAAATGATCCAATATGATCAAAGTCACTAGGGGATGGGTATGGGGATAGGGATGGGGACGGGTCCTGAGAATGATGGTCTCCCCCGGGAGCCTAGGTGTCCCAAGGATGCATTGGCACTAAAAAGTGCAGATTTTTTCAAAATAATCAAATGGAAGTCATATATAATGAATGTATTAACATATTAGATGACCAATAACAACAAACATGATATGTAATAATCATGAGAACAAAAAGATCTTACCTCATACCCTGAATCGACAAAAAGGCTCCATATGACTAGAACAAAAATGTAGAAACTGCAACATATGTAATGACTATAGAGGATTCAAGTGGGGAGTCATTTTTTGCAATACAATCCATGGCTTCTTCTTCTTTGTGTTCTTCATTTGCCACTTGATTTAACCCCTATGCGACCTCACATTCTTTGAAAAGATCTCCTTCATGCATTGGACCCTTGCTCAATGCTTTACACACATGAAATGATTGCTATGATGCTTCCAAGTGAACCTGTGGCTGGAGGAGCTGAAATGAGGCCTATCTATGCTCGTGTGAGGCTGAAAAGAACCTTCTAGATGTCTTAAAAGAAGGCACCAATAGATAGGTAAGCAAAATCGAAAATGGAATTCAAATTTAGCTCTTGAAGAATCTCCCTCCAAACTTCCAGATATGCCGTCCCATTCCGGATAGCTTGCATCACATGAAATCCTCCAGGGGGCGGATGGTTGTTACATACCTATGTGGGGGAACAAATGCTGTCCCCATTTGGCATCCCGCCTCCAATCAAGTCGGGGACAGTGTCTCGGCATCCCTAGGGCCCGGGGACGTGTCCCCATTTGACTTTGCATGTGATTCCATGTGAGCCCATGTGATTGCTTGACTTAGAAACCCATGTGAAGAACCCTTCTTGGGAAACCATGTGACTTGGAATCATGGCAAGCCTAGACCCCTTGGGTTATAGGTATTTATATGGGTGGAGTTGAATGGGTGGATAGGTACTCTCACTCTCACAAGGTGGAAATTATCTTCAAGCTTGGGAAGCTTCACAACATTCTCATACAATTGAAAGTAGTCCCGGATTGACATTATGGGTTACATTACTCATCCTTGATGCCAACTTGAGTTCTTTGGAGTTCGAGGGGGGCTACGACATAACACATTGACGTTGTTGTTGGGGAGCCTGCTTCCTCGTTTCACTCTGCACCACCATTGTTGCATGGCTGTATATGTATTCCCATGGCTGTCCTCGGAATCGTAGGAAATGATAGGAAGGTTTGGCGGTTAGTTCTTTTGTGCGTGCACAAAGAAGTGGAGTCTCTTGTTTTTGAAGAATGAAGTTAGCAAAAGATGGAGCTCTTACTTGCTAGCAAGCTGATTAGTGATCTTTTCAGCATGGTTATTGTGTAGAAGAATAGGAGGAGAGTTCTTAACTGATCCAAGGATTGCAAGAGGGTGGAGACCTCATTTTTTGATTTGTTAGGAATAAAAGAGGAGGGCGGTTTTTTTCTGTGAGCTTGTGGTTGAGTATTATCAAGAAGGGCTGAACATGTGTCATTGAGGGATGTCACTATTTAAGCAAGACAACATCTATGGTAGAGAGGAGTGAAGAAGCTTTAGAGAAAGGTGTGCCTCTTTTGTCTTCATCTTTGGAGTCTCTAAGGAATACTGGTGAAATAAGAATAAGGAAAGATGGTTAACATTGAGTTAGGAAGTTCTCCAATTTATATTTTGGCGGAATATTTGTGTATAGAAGGTCTAAGAAGGACCCTCAACAAAGAGCTTGTTGTTGTTGTTGTTTTTTTTTTTTTTTTTTCTTTTTTTGAGAACATGAAATTTGAAATGCCCATTGAGTGGCACTTCAACCAAGGCACTCTACCTCGTGGCGTTCAAGGCATATGGCTAAACCACACCCGTTTGGACAGAGCTTGTTGTTTTTGTTGGTGGTTATTCTTGTGTTGCTTGCAATCACTTGTTTAATTAGAAGAGAGGAGAGTGAGAATTAAAGTGGAAATTGCTGGACGAGGATAGATTTGGGAGGCAAGAGTGGATGAACAGTGGTGCAAGTGGCGCAAAGAGGGTTTGCTTTTGGAGATGCTAAGGGAGATGCTAAGGGAGTGCTTAGTTGTTGTTGTCTTGGATGTGCCCAAGGAAGATGTAGAAGGAGAAGCATAGTTAGGTGTACTCTCCTCTCCTTGCCCCTGTAACTTGTGTGCTTTGTTGGAGCTTCGATGTTAAACCATTCATGCTGGGGTCGTGGAGTAGCAGAGAATGGGGGTCTTACAATGTGTAGGTGTTGACATAGTTGTTTCTGACGAGTTTCTGACGAGTTTCTGACTTTTGACTTCTGACACTTACTCGACGTCTGATGGATAAGGTAAAACGTTTCTAACGTTATTTGATGCCGCCTATTTTTTTTCAAAAAAGTAAAAAATAAGGAGTAGAGACACAATATAGCAATAGAATTATGTTCATAGCATTATATTGATGAGAAAAAACATCATATTATCATATCTCATGAATCACATTCATACGTTGATGGCGTGCTACGTGTCGCATGACATCACGTTACCAATTACAATCACATAAGGAGAATAACATGATAACACACCAAAAAAAAATGAGGAGTCCGATTAAAATCTAAAGATGATCACTATCAAGCAAAGTAAAGGCAAAAACTCAAGTAGCTCAAGCCTCAACATAGACACAAACTATGTCACATGGATATATCATAAATCATGTTAAAATGAGAGAATGTCACACATCGTCATCTTCTACATCATCATCATCATCATCATCATTATCATCAACAATAGCACAATCCTCCTCCTCATCCTCCTCAATGCAATCCTCATGACTCTCCATATAAGTACGAGTTGATGAAACAACTATCTCACCATCATGTTGTGCTTGCAATGCAATCAGTCTTTGATCATCTGCATCTTTCTCTATCATGTCAAGTGTCATGTCTAGTTTCTGAAATCCTCTTTCATAAATTTTAGATATGAGGCAAAGATTCGTATGAATATACACTAATTTCTCAACATTCTTAGGTAACAATTTGTTTTGCCTCTTTGTATGGATCAATGAGAAAGTGCTCCAATTTCTTTCACAAGGCAAAGCACAAGAACCTTGTGAAAGAATGCGAAGAACTAACTTTCGCAAATTGGGAACACATGATTCAAATTGTTCCCACCATCTCACATCATAATGCTTTCTACTCTCGTCTCGTACAACGGGATGTGAAAATGCATTTGACAAAGACTTAAATACATCTAATGCATCACATAATTGACCTTGTTTTTTAACATCACCATGTGTCTATCTCTCTATAACATCCACCCATCCATTATACACCTCTATCCATGTGTGGTGACTTTGCCCTCCAAATGGGATGAAGAACATAACTTGCTGCATGTAGAGGAGTATCATGTATGTAACATCTCCCATCTCTCAATACATAGAGATTTCACTTCTTCTAAGATGGCAGAATCAATGCAATCCAAGGAGGAATTTTTTTCAATCATTCTACCTGTGAGCTCATAAATCAACCCCACTGTCACCCCTTCTCTATCTATCAAACGTAAAATTTTTAAGATGGGGTTGCATTATGCATATAGTAACAATATCTCACATTTCTCCAAAAAAATGGACTTAACACAATTGCAGAAAGCTCTTCTGCCTTCTGAGTTTTTGCAACTCTTTTTCTTATACACGCACATCAAGCACATTAGTAAGCATTATGAATGCATAAGCAAACCTCGTGGGAGCTGTTTTGACCAAATCTTTTTGGCTGAATTTTCTAAATAATGCAAGCAGAGTAGGCTTCATTGTAACAAATGTGACAATCTTTGTTGCATTCTCCAGTATGGGCTTTACCCATGCAAGCTTTCCAATGTCATCAAATAGAAGATCCAAGCAATGACATGCACATCTTGTGTAAAAGATGTTGGGACATTGTTCCTCCACCAAATAACCAACCTGAATACAATTGGATGCATTGTCCATCACAACTTGGACTACATTGTCTTCTCCAACATCCTTGATGGCATCTTTCAACATTTCAAAAATAAAATCACCTGATTTAACCTCACAAGAGGTATCCACAGATTTCAAGAACAGTGTTCCATAAATGCAAAAGGCCATAATATTGATGATTGGTCTATTTCTAGTGTTCGACCAGGATCATACATAATACTACATCCAAAGGTCTTCCATTTTTCATGAATCTGTATTAGATCCCCTTTTGTGGTCCTCACTTCTTCATGCAACTCTTTCGATCTCTATTGCTGGTATGAAGGGGACTTATAAGATTGCCCTACCTTGCCAATAGCTTGGAGCATGTCAAGAAAGTAAGGACTTCTCACTTTCCAAAAGGGAATATCCTCTGCAAAGAAGTAACGACGTACAACTTGATTTGCCTCTTTTCTAGCTTGGACATCCCAAGCTTTGTCCAAAGTCCCTTTTGTTGAACTTTTTGCCCTCTTCATTGCATGACCTATAGAGGACTCTCCAAGTTCACCAACATCACATTGTGATACATCTGCATATGATTCAGCATGTGATTGCATATTAGCACTTCCACTAGCACTATCAAGTGTTTTCCCATGCAATTTCCTGCATATATCCTTCACATTTTCAGGTGCACTTTCACAACTGCCTACTCCATATCCCATGAGGCCAAACAAATGTGCTCTGACTCTATTTGCTCCCCCGTCTCAAGTATGGGAAAAATGCTTCCACTTGACATTGAAATTGCCTTTGGGTAAAGTCTTCAACTTTGTCACAAAGTCCCATTCAACTCTTGGTTTGCGAGGCATCTACACAATGTTCAACCATAAAAAAAGAGATCCAATTAAACTCTACTATCTAGAGATTAGAGTTCACAAATGAATGATAAATCATAATTTATAATATGTATAATGCCAATAAAGAAGGGCATGCAAGTGCCAAGTTGTATCATGTAGCCATGTCATTAATTGGCTGTATGATGCATCAAGAGTCAAGACTAAAGTCTAAAACAATGGATGTATCATGTCGATGTGACAATGCATGATGTGTCCATGACGTGGCCATGCCATTAATTATACTTTATATGCATAAGCCTGTAGGCTGTCTCGACTCTCAATGTTGCTCGGCATATGCATGCAGCATAAGCTTATGATACATCATATAATGCTATATGTGCACAGTGCTCTGTGGATGAGCTGC
>MU260886.1:87500-107500 GCA_020310875.1 Ceratopteris richardii | reverse complement strand
GTTTCAATTTTGAAGGTTTATTTTTAAAGTTTAATTTTTGGTTTGATTTTTAAAGTTTCATTTTTAAATTTTAAATTTTTTAATTTCACATTTTTGAAATTTCAATTTTTCAAATTTCATTTTTAAATCTCATTTTTAAAATTTCATTAAAAAAATTTCATTTTAAAATTTTAATTTCAACATTTCAAGTTTAAAATTTCATTATTGAAATTTCATTCCTAAAATTTTAGGTTTAAGATACATTTTGAGAATTTCATTTTTAAAATTTCGTTTTCTAATTTTTATTTTTCAGATTTCATTTTTAATGTTTCTTTTTTGAAATTTTGTTTTTTTAAGTTTCATTTTTCAAACTTCATTTTCTAAATTTCTTTTTTTTTTTAAATTTAAACTTTTAGAAATTGATTTTTGAAATTTGATTTTCTAAACTTCATTTTCTGGAATTCGTTTTCTAAATTTCATTTTCTAAATATAAGATCCAAAATGGCATTTTCGGAATTTCATTTTTAATCTCACTTTTTTAATTCAATAAGGTAAACGTTCGATTTTTAACTTCAATCCAAAATCTAACATTATGTTACTTTTAAGTTTGCTCATTTCAATTTGTCTATTTTTTTGTTATTCTTTTATTTTACTGGGGTTTTTTGTTATTTTACATTCTAATGTATTTCAGTTCATTGTTTTATTTAACGTAGTTGGTAAGCTCAGATAAATCTGAACTCAGTGAAGGTCAGTGCACACACCGTTGCACGAGCACTCTCTCTCTTGCGTGCTTTCTCTCTCTCTAACACACACACACATACACACACACACGTCACACACACACAGACACACACACACACAGAGAGAGAGAGAGAGAGAGAGAGAGAGAGAGAGAGAGAGAGAGAGAGAGAGAGAGAGAGAGAGAGAGAGAGAGAGAGAGAGAGAGAGAGAGAGAGAGAGAGAGAGAGAGAGAGAGAGAGAGAGAGAGAGAGAGAGAGATGGCGAAGGTTCTGAATGACATCCTGCTATTGTAAATGTAGTTGTGTCATGTATGCAGGGGGAAGCACAATGAGTTTATGTTTAATTTGTAATATCTTTTGTACGACATTTGTGTCGGAGGAGACGGTGGAGCTAAAACCTTCTTCACACCTGCTACAAGTGATGGCTGGGAGTGTTGTGGGCCTCTTTAGCTAGCTAATAAGCATAAATAATCACATATGTTGCTTGGAAGATGATCCACTAATGGCAGGATCAAAACAGATAGGTAGGAATATAATTCAAGGTCCAAAACTTGCTATTTTGGTTGATACACCTATTCAGAGTTTTGAACCATTCTCTGAGTACAGCAGCAATTGACTAAATTCCTTTTGGGGAACTCTAATTAGCTTAACAAGCTACCAGTCATGATTGATATCATAAAAATGATGGACTATATGCAGAGAAATATGTTTAGTAAATCAACCAAGCATCCCGACATTTACGGGCTGTGACAGTGTGCAGACCAGCGAGTAAAGACGAACTGATATCTGACGATTGCGAAAGACATTAATAATGAAACTTTGTAGGATTACAATAGACACTATCCTGAATCTATCATGCTTTAAATCATAGGAAATGATCAACTATAGAGTGAGAACAAGCTCTGACAAGATCACCATTTTGATGGAATTATGACAGAGAAATGAGAATAAGAAGTAATGATCATGTATGTATTAAATCATGTAAAAGTACAATGTCATTGGCAATCAACCATTGCTCAATGAGTGAGAAGTGAGTGAGCTATGAGGTGAGCTCCTCTTCTCAATGAAGGTACATCAAAATGATCTCTGAATCTCGAGATAGACACGGGCCTTTCATATCCTCTTTTTAGTTATTGTTGAAGCCAAAGGATTTGAATTCAAATTCAAATCTCTACCTAAAAATGAATGCTAAAGTATAGGACTGATTCTCTCTTGACTCAACTACCAAATGATACAAGATTATGTGCTTCCTAACTCCTCGTGGGTATATTTCAATTATACAAAAGTAAATGTGAAGTAGAATTACAAGAGGTTGATCATATGAAGCCTTCCAAGTGTTATGCCAATAAATCAAGCTTATGTGAGGTGATCAACTTTGTAGGCTTTTGCTTAATTACACAAACAGCTCCCCCTCAAGCCTAACATGCTTGGTCTTCAATGCTCCTTGATTTCCTGCAAAACAATCATCAATTTGAACCTGTTCATCTTTGTTCCATCCAATGCTTTGGTGAGTATATCTGCACATTGTAAATGAGTTGATACATAGGATAATTGGATATCCTTGCTAAGTAATTTCTCCCTTACATAATGATAGTGCACTTCAATGTGCTTAGTCCTTGCATGGTATACAGGATTAGCAGCCAAATGAAGTGAACTAGTGTTATCTCCAAAGATAATTGGAGTGTAGGAATGTATCTCCAATTTGCATATAATTGCTTAAGCCACATAGCTTCCTGAGTTGCATTTGCCAAACCTCTATATTCTGCTTCTGTGGAAGATAAGGCCACAGTTGGTTGCTTCTTGGATGACCAAGATATGAGTTTTGAACGTGCAAAAGAAAGGTACCTTGAACTGCTCCTCCTATCATCCTTGGAGCCAGTTCAATCTCCATCAGAATACATCTTTATATCTATGTCAGAGGTAAAGGGATAGAACAACCCCTCATTCATTGTACCCTTTAGATACTTAAGCACCCTCTTTGTAGCTTGCATATGAGGCTTCCTTGGTACATGCATAAACTGACTCAATGTACTTACTGCATAGGCAATGTCTACTCTTGTTAAAGTAGCATAATTAAGACTACCCACAAGTTGTTGATAACTTGTAACATCTTTAAGTAGTTCACCTTCATGTGAACTTAGCTTATGGTTGAGCTCCATAGGGATACCTGCAACTTTAGTGTTCTCCATCTTAAACTTTACCAACATATCATGTATATACTTCCTTCGTGTGATGAATATACCTGAATCTGTATACATAAGTTCTAATCCAAGGAAGTAGGTTAATAACCCTAGATCATTGATTTTGAATTCCTTCATTAACTGAGACTTGACCGCTTGATACCATCAGAATCATTCCCTGTAATAATGATATCATCTACATAGACACATAAGTAAATGACTTCTGATTTGTTCCTCTTAACAAATAAAGAGGAGTCTACCTTGCTTGCTACAAAGCCTTGGTCCTGCAAATAGGTAAGAAGTCTATGGTTCCAAGCTCTAGGAGCTTGCTTGAGACCATAGAGTGCTTTTCTAAGCTTGCATACGTAACCTGCTTTTTCTTCATCTTCAAAACCTAGTGGTTTGGCCATATACACTTCTTCTGATATCCAACCAGTTAAGAATGCATTCTTGACATCTAACTGATATAAATTCCAATTTTTAGAAGCAGCAGGACTTACCAATACCCTCATTGTTGGCATCTTTGCCATAGGTGCAAATGTTTCTTCATAGTCTACTCCATGTGTTTGGACAAACCCTTTTGCCACTAGCTTTGCCTTGTACTTGTTTATAGAACCATCAGAGTTCTTTTTAATTTTGTATATCCACCTTGAACCAATTACCTTCATATCTGACTTCTTTGGAACTAGATCCCAAGTGTGGTTTTCTTGCAATGCTTCCACTTCTTCCTACATGGCTTCTCTCCACTCTTTCTTCTTCCTAGCCTCTTCAAATGAAGAAGAGTCTAGTGTGATGTACACAGAGTGTTTTGTGACCAAAGATGTATCATATCCATACCTTATGGGCTTCTTACTTTCTCTTTGTGATCTCCTTAAAGTTTGATTGAAAGACTCGGGTAGATCTTCTAATTGCTTGAATTTGAACTTGCCTCTTGACTTCCAAGCTTTGAAATCAATCTGCCCCTCATCTTCTGAGTTGATGTCTTCTACTAAGTGTTGATCTTCTTGAGTGAGGGTTGGAAAATCATTTTCCAAATCATATGGTAACTTGACTTTCTTGCAATTATCTTCAAACCATGAATTATTCTTATCAAGTACTACATCCCAACTAACTATGAATGCCTTGTTAGTGGGATTGTATAGTCTATATCCCTTTTGATTCTGATCATACCCAATAAATATACATTTCTCAGCCTTAGGGTCAAGCTTCCCTGTGATCTGTGATGGGATGTGTGCATAGGCAATGCACCCAAATATTTTGCAATGATCCAATGAGGGTCTCCTTCCATTCCATGCTTCATATGGTGTCATACCATCCAATGATTTGGATGGAAGTCTATTGACCAAGTAGGTGGTTGTGGAAACAACCCCTGCCCATAAATAATTAGGTAATTTTTTCTCATTTAACATAGACCTAGCTGCTTCAACAATTAACCTGTTCCTTCTCTCTGCCACTCCATTCAATTCAGGAGTATACTTGGTTGTTACTTCCCTCTTTATGCCTATGTCCCGTAGAAATAGATCAAACTCATGTGAAAAGTACTCACCACCTCCATCATACCTGATTCTCTTCAAGCTCCTTCCTGTTTGGTTTTCAACTAGTGTCAAATACTTCTTGAAACATGTAAATACCTCATCCCCATGCGTCATGAAATAGAGGATTGTCCACGTACTGTAAGCATCAATAAATGACACATAGTACCTTGAACCTGAGATGGATGGATCTTTGCTAGGACCCCACACATCAGTGTGTACAAGCTCCAAATAGTCTTCATGGATGTATCCTTTCCTTTTGAATGGTTGCCTGTGAGCTTTGCCAAATTGGCAAGCTCCACATTTGTATGTCATGTGCTGCTTGGTCATGTTGGGAATACCAAGCACACTTTGATCCCTGCAAATTTGTTTCAAAGTTCTTTCTCTTATGTGCCCTAGCCTTTTGTGCCATATTTCCAACTAAGATAAGGTTTGATCTCTATAGTTGAATAGTGCTATGTTCTTTGTGTCTTCAATTTCAAATGTAAACAATCTACCTTACTTCTCTACTTTGGAAATCCTTTTGAAGCCTTGTTGGGTCTTCCACATATGCTCCATGCTTAGTGAACCTGACTTGCAGACTGTTCTCTACAATCTGCTCAACACTAATTAGGTTTTTGGTTATAGTAGGCACATACAAAACTTTGCTCAAAAGGTTCATACTACCATTAGATGTTTTGACATTTCCAATTTGCTTGACTGAGTGTTTAGTGTCATCACCTGTTTGTACTTCATGCTTTCCCTTGGGTTCTTCAAGATCAGATAATAGAGCTACATTTCCTTCCACATGATTGGAACAACCTGAATCAATGTAGAAGAGATGCTCATCATCTTTACCTTGCTTGGATGTCATGTTCATGATGAGTAGAGAATCTTCTTGATCTTCAGCATAGTTGTTGAAGTCCTTTCTTCCTCTAAAGCCTCCTTGATAATTGTTGTTGTAGCTTTGATTGTAGTTATGGTTGTAGTTGCCTCCACCATTGTTGTACCTGCCTCTAGATTGTCCATAGCTTCCTCTATGGAAGCCTCTTCCCCTTTGGTTCCTTGTATTTTTGTAGCATTTTTATGTAGTGTGGTTGTTGAGACCATAAATGTTGCATGGTGAATTGTTGTAGGGTCTCCCCCTACCTTGCTTTCCTCCTCTACCCCTTCCTCTAGCACCTCTTCCTCTTCCTGCATAATTAGCTTGAGAGGTACTAGCCTCTTTCTTCCTGTTTCTTGCTTTTACCTTTATCCTTAGCTTTATTCCTATCTCTATAAAGGGAAGAAGATTGATTACCTCTTGAGCTTTGTCTCACGGGTGAAGAGTTTCCCCATCAAGGTGTTGAGATCAGGTATTTGCATGTCGATGTAGAGGTCCATTGCTGTGGTGAAGGACTCCCACTTGTCATCAGCCTTAATTCCATTGATGATCTGCCTCACTATGTGCTCTTCCTCTATCTCTTCTCCAATGCTTGCAAGTTGGTTAGCTACATCTTTCATTTTGGTTACATAATCAACCACTCCTTGCTTTGGTTGTTTCTTAAGGGTTGTGAATTCCATCCATAATTGATTCTTCCTAGCTCTTGTGTTTGAGGAGAAATATAATGAAAGTTCTTCCCAAGTGTCTTGGGAGGTCTTGCAATTCCTAACATATGGTAACAAGAAATCAGAGATTGAGTTTAGTAGATATGACCTTGCAAGAGCATCCTGTCCAATTTGTCAATGAAAGATGGAAATCCATCTCCCATCTTGATTGTGCTTGCTCTTATACCACTGTTGGAGGAGATGGTGGATAGTCACAAGAGATGAATTGGTATAGCTAAAACCTGCTTCACACCTGCTACAAGTGATGGATGGAGAGTGTTGTGGGCAAAGTCACAAGGGGACGCGTCCCCGGGTCCTAGGGACGCTGTCCCCAAGTCATTTGAAGCCGGGACGCAGAATGGGGATGCCTGACGTCCCCTAACACCACTTGGTCACAGCCTTCCGTCCCGGGGACGCCTGCATGTATGAAAACCTGAACGGGGACGGAAGCAACCGGCATGAGTTTTTTTTTTTTTTTTGAATTCAAAGTTTAAATTTTCGAATGCATTTTGAGCGCCTAGTTTTGGAGGGGATCTAGAAGGTTCCTAACTCACTTACAAGCATAAAGAGAGCCCATTTCAGCTCATTAACATCACAACTTGACTTGCTTCCTTGCATGTAGCCTATGTGCATGTGGCATGAACGCTTGAGCTAGCTTCACACTTGCATATTCAAGGGCTTTTCTCTAGTGTCTATCCTCTCAGCCCTCTCTTCCTCCTCATCTTTTCCCTTCTCCTCATAGTATTCTCTCCCTCTATGGCTTCTTCGTCGTGAACAAGTGGATCAAACACCAAGAGAAGGCTTCCTACAAGCAAATGGACATGGTGGGAAGAGGTGGAGTCTCCCGTATCCGCTGGAGAAGGAGGTGGTGCAAGACCATGGACTTGCAAGCTATGTGGCTACAAACGAACGGGTGGAGCAAACAAGGTGCGTGCACACTTACTTCATGAACGTGGACATGAAGTAAGATTTTGTTCCGCAATCACTTCGGAGAAGAAGCAAGAATTACTCAACAAGCTTGCAATTAGTGATGCCCAAATTCATGCTCGTCGTACTGCACAAGCTCCCATCAACCCGGCATCATTTGTGAGGTCTTCTATGCCGTCCTCTTCAAGAGCCTCATCTTCATCGGCTCCTGCTCCTGCTCCTGCTCCTGCTCCTGCTCCTGCTCCTGCTCCTGCTCCTGCTCCTGCTCCTGCTCCTGCTCCTGCTCCTGCTCCTGCTCCTGCTCCTGCTCCTGCTCCTGCTCCTGCTCCTGCTCCTGCTCCTGCTCCTGCTCCTGCTCCTGCTCCTGCTCCTGCTCCTGCTCCTGCTCCTGCTCCTGCTCCTGCTCCTGCTCCTGCTCCTGCTCCTGCTCCTGCTCCTGCTCCTGCTCCTGCTCCTGCTCCTGCTCCTGCTCCTGCTCCTGCTCCTGCTCCTGCTCCTGCTCCTGCTCCTGCTCCTGCTCCTGCTCCTGCTCCTGCTCCTGCTCCTGCTCCTGCTCCTGCTCCTGCTCCTGCTCCTGCTCCTGCTCCTGCTCCTGCTCCTGCTCCTGCTCCTGCTCCTGCTCCTGCTCCTGCTCCTGCTCCTGCTCCTGCTCCTGCTCCTGCTCCTGCTCCTGCTCCTGCTCCTGCTCCTGCTCCTGCTCCTGCTCCTGCTCCTGCTCCTGCTCCTGCTCCTGCTCCTGCTCCTGCTCCTGCTCCTGCTCCTGCTCCTGCTCCTGCTCCTGCTCCTGCTCCTGCTCCTGCTCCTGCTCCTGCTCCTGCTCTCTGCTCCTGCTCCTGCTCCTGCTCTGCTCCTGCTCCTGCTCCTGCTCCTGCTCCTGCTCCTGCTCCTGCTCCTGCTCCTGCTCCTCTGCTCCTGCTCCTGCTCCCTGCTCCTGCTCCTGCTCCTGCTCCTGCTCTGCCCTCTGCTCCCTGCTCCTGCTCCTGCTCCTTCCTGCTCCTGCTCCCTGCTCCTGCTCCTGCTTCCTGCTCCTGCTCCTGCTCTGCTCCTGCTCCTGCTCCTGCTCCTGCTCCTGCTCCTGCTCCTGCTCCTGCTGCTCCTTGCTCCTGCTTCCTGCTCCTGCTCCTGCTCCTGCTCCTGCTCCTGCTCCTGCTCCTGCTCTGCTCCTGGCTCCTGCTTCCTGCTCCTGCTCCTGCTCCTGCTCCTGCTCCTGCTCCTGCTCCTGCTCCTGCTCCTGCTCCTGCTCCTGCTCCTGCTCCTGCTCCTGCTCCTCCCTGCTCCTGCTCCTGCTCCTGCTCCTGCTCCTGCTCCTGCTCCTGCTCCTGGCTCCTGCAGCAGCTCGTGTCTGTCTCCTGCTCCTTGCTCCTGCTCCTGCTACATTCTCCTGCTCCTGTCTCCTGCTCCTGCTCCGCTCCTTGCTCCTGCTCCTGCTCCTACGAATGCCATACGTACGTCAATCACGTCAACAAACGCTTCATGAAAATTGGAATCCCGTATTGAGGGCGGAGGTCGACACGGCAGTGAACGTTTTTTCTATCATGACACATAGCTTTCAATGCGCTCTGTAAAATCTTATCTTTATTCTAATTTCTATTGTTTTGTTTTAAACTGCAAAGTTCAAAGTTCACTTCCATATGTCATGAGTCATGAATCATAATCCATTACTTATGAATCTTTTCTTCTTTATCATTTTCCATAGATCACCATACTTCAAAGACATGGTAAAGATGATAGGTGAATATGGAGCACACTATGTTTCTCCATCTTCGGAGAGCTTACACACCACTCTATTGGAGAAAGAGAAGAAGCTTGTTGAAGCCGCATGTGAGAGCATAAAGAAATCATGGGAAAGAAATGGAGTATCATTGTTGGTGGATGGATGGAGTGATGCTCAACGACACTCTATCCATGGAGTGGTAGCCTATTCTCGTGGAGAGATGTACTTCATCTGATCACATGATGCATCCGAGAAAGGGAAGTCAGCTATGTACTTGCGGCAGAGTGGGCAAGTGCCATAGAGATTGTGGGGCCTTCAAATGTTGTTTGCATTGTAGCAGATGGAGAGCCTTCAAATAGAGTTGCAAGTGCAATTATTGAAAATTTGTACCCTCACATTATTGTTTGCTTTTGCATGGCTCATTGTTTGAAATTTTTTTCTCAAAGATATTGGGAATTTGGATTGGATTTTGCCTGGAATTAACGAGGCAAACTCATTGGTTAGTTTCATCAACAACCACACACGTGTGAAAAATGAGTTTAGCAAGAGGTCTACTCTTGCTTTGCTCAAGTATTCAGACACAAGATTTGCATACAACTTCACCATGTTACACCGTGTAGTAAAATGTAGTGGTGTCTTGAGAGGGCTCTTATTGAGTGATGAGTTTGCAAGGATGCCAGAGGCTTCTTCTACTTCGACAAGAAAGCACTTTAGAAGGTTAGCGGATGATGCAACATGGTGGGAGAACATTTCTCACATTGTGGATATTGTGCATCCACTTGTGCACTTGCTAAAAATTGTGGATTCCATGGAGCCGTGTATTGGTAAAGTGTATGAAGCTATGGATCGCACAATTGAATCACTTCATTGGTGAAGGATAATGACAGGTATGAAGAAATTTCAGCTATTTGTGTTAGCAGGTGGAATGCATACTACTCCCCACTTCATGCGGCGGCATACATGTTGGATCCAGAATTTCAAGATAAAAAACAATATTCAGATCCAGAGGTAGCTAATGGATGGAGAATCATATTAGAGAGGCTTGTCCCAGATAGTGCAACTAGAAGACTTATCAGAGATCAACTATCCAAATATAGGACCGGGAAAGTTGCTTCATATGCACAAATATAGGACCGCGAAAGATGCTTCATATGCATGCCCAGGAGGATAGGTTGCGTGTTGGTGCCACCCTATGGTGGGAAGATTTTGGTTTTGATGGTCCAAATCTTCAACAGCTGGCCATTCGGATACTTAGTCAGGCTTGCACTACGAGTTGCCTTGAGCAACTATAGAGTGTGTATGGACATGTATCCTCAAAAAAGAGGAATAGACTTGGTGTGCAGCATGCTAGTGACCTTGTGTTTGTCAGTGCCAATTTGAGGATGCTTCGGAGGACTCAATGCATGGAAGGAGATCCTTTCATAGAATGGGAGGTAGAGCACGAGTCAGACCAAGTCGCAAATGAAGAACATGAAGTAGAAGCCACTGATTGTGTTGTAGAAAATGAGACTCCCCACTTGGATTCTCCATAGTTATGACTCATTATACTTATGTTGTAGTCTCTACATTTATGTTCCTGGCTATTCATGTGTAGTTACTAGATACTAACTTACTTGTGGCTGTGCCGCCGTTGACTAGTCTTTTTGTCGATCGATGGTATACCATATGATGTAACATCTTTTTGTTTTTATGATGTAACATCTTTTTGAAATGATGATGATGATGTATCCACCTTTTTTGACATGATGAAATACATATGATTTGTCACTTGTCACTTTTGCAATACTTTTAAAATTTGAATGTTCAACTCAAGTCTCAACCATCAAGATTCAATGTCCTTGGACCTTCGTACATGCGTATATATTGTTTATACTTAAAAAAACATCTTTTTTCTATGTTCTTCTTGTTATTGATCATCTAATATGTTAGCAAATTCATTCTACATGACTTTCATATGATTATTTTGAAAAAAACTGCATTATTTTAGTGCCGTCCGGGGACGCGTCCCCGGGACACCCGAGGCACCGTCCCCTTCCCGGGGACACCACCGTCCCCGGGACCCGTCCCCATGTGACTTTGGTTGTGGGCCTCTTTAGCTACCTAATAAGCATAAATAATCACATATGTTGCTTTGAAGATGATCCACTAATGTTATGATCAAAAGAGATAGGTGGAAATATAATTCAAGGTCCAAAACTTGCTATTTTGGTTGATACACCTATTCAGAGTTTTGAACCATTCTCTGAGTACAACAGCAATTGACTGATTTCCTTTTGGGGAACTCTAATTAGCTTAACAAGCTACCAATCATGATTGATATCATCCAAAATGATGGACTATATGAAGAGAAATATGTTTAGCAAATCAACCTAGCATCCCGACATTTACGGGATGTGACAGTGTGCAGACCAGTGAGTAAAAACGAACTGATATCTCACGATTGCGAGAGGCATTAATAATGAAACTTTGTAGGATTACAATAGACACTATGCTGAATCTATCATGCTTTAAATCATAGGAAATGATCAACTATAGAGTGAGAATAAGCTCTGACAAGGTCACTGATCGATGTTCAGATGGAGTTAGGACAGAGAAATGAGAATAAGAAGTAATGATCATGTATGTATTAAATCATGTAAAAGTACAATGTCATTGGCAATCAACCATTGCTCGATGAGTGAGAAGTGAGTGAGCTATGAGGTGAGCTCCTCTTCTCAATGAAGGTACATCAAAATGATCTCTGAATCTCGAGATAGACGTGGGCCTTTCAATCCTCTTTTATAGTTATTGTTGGAGCCGAAGGATTTGAATTCAAATTCAAATCTCTACCTAAAAGTGAATGCTAAAGTATAGGACTGATTCTCTCTTGACTCAACTACCAAATGATACGAGATTATGTGCTTCCTAACTCCTCGTGGGTATATTTCACTTTTACAAAAGTAAATGTGAAGTAGAATTACAAGAGGTTGATCATATGAAGCCTTCCAGGTGTTATGTCAATAAATCAAGCTTATGTGAGGTGATCAAGTATGTAGCCTTGGGCTTAATTACACCAAAAATTTGTTGAATCATTAGTTTTTTTTTTCAGATTCACATTGTTAAGCTTATGGATTCTAAATTCTAGTTTGTTATCCCAAATTTACTTAAAACTTGTGGTTGTTGTTCAATGCACAACCAGAATACTCAATGTACAAACCTCTTTTTAATTGATTGCGTTTGCAAATATACAAAGTCATGAAGTTTGAAGCCATGATTAAGTTTGCTTTGCTGACTTCAACTTGTGGGGCAAAGGTATTTTTATTTTTACTAATGGGGAGGATCCTGTTGTTTTTATGTTACCAGTCTTAAATTCATGATCTACGATATTTTGTTTGGGCTTGTAGCATCCTCTCTTTGAACAATTCGTTTGCTTAGAGGCAGTCATAGAGAATCTTAGGAGAAGACATATGTCTCTTTCTGATTCTTTTGGTTTTGCAAAGTAGAGATCAGATTCTGAGTTATATAGCACATGATTGAATTGATCATCATTGTTGTGGCTTGTCAAGAGCTTGCAGCTGATTGTTGATTTCTCTTATATTTGAACTTTTAGAGGATAAGCAACAGCAATATTGGACCACACAAAATGGTAGAGGATCAGGTTGTCCAATATGATCATTATTGGACTATTCTTAAGCTGTTATAGTTAGGTTCATTGTAAACATCAATATCTATAAAGAGTTTGACTTTGCTCAGATTATTTGCCTGGCTCAGTGTGTACTGTGTCTAATTGTTTGTCTCTTTGTATATTATTTGAACATGAGGAACTCAATAGGATAAGTACTATCTTTTTGGGCTGATCAGTGCCATAAAATTCTTTTGTCTAACGATTTCAATTAACAGGTATTTGACTTGTTTGACGTGAAAAAGAATGGTGTTATTGAGTTTGGAGAATTTGTTCGGGCTCTAAGTATTTTTCATCCTGACACTCCTTTCATGGATAAAGTCAACTGTAAGTAGCTCTTAGATTTCATCTGCAGATTTTTTTTTTTTTCTACTCCTTTATGCATTCCTCTGAGAGTACTTGTAGATGCTTTGTAAAATTTCATCACCTTTAGTTCATAAAAAGCTGAACTGTATAACTTTGTTGTTCTGATATTGCTCCAGATCAGTGTTTTTCTGCATGCTCCATTTCCCAACTGTTGACCCCTCCTTTCTCTTGCAAAAAAAGGTCTTGATTAATTATTACTAGTATCTCATCAATTTTCATGAGGATATACCAGGTCATGCTTTGGTTTATGCCATGTTATGCAACTCATTTTCAAAGCAGAATGCTTTTCTGCTTATACAAGTGTGTAAACTCCAGTATGCAAAGCAAGCCGATGCATTTCACGTGCATACAAATTTGTGATATTATAAAAACAAATTCACATCAACCTAATGATTTAGGACTCATACGGTATTTTGTAAGTATTTGGCAGAAACCGTTTGGGCTATGCAATAAATTTAGTGGGATCAGTAGCGATAACAACGACAATGACAACAGTCATTATTGTTAGTACTAGTATTACTATTATTCTTGTTGTTGTTGTTGTTATTATTATTATCATCATCATCATCATCATCATCATCATTATTATTATTATTATTATTATTATTATTATTATTATTATTATTATTATTATTATTATTATTATTATTGAGCTTACCTTATGTTATAAGATCGATCATTCTCTATTCTAGTAATATATGCATTTTTTATGTGCATTGAATGAGTTAACTTCTGCATTATGCTTATAAATGTCTATTGATAAGATCATCAAGAAGGAAAATTTGAGAGTAAAGTCTATTCTCATGGAAATATGCCTTGTACATGAATGAAAAAAACTTTGTAGCTCTTGCAAGGACTAAGCACATTGAAGTGCATTACCACTATGTGAGAGAGAAGCTACTTAGCAGGGACATACGATTGTCCTATGTGTCTACAAACCTACAATGTGCAGATATGTTGACTAAATCTTTGGATGGAACTAAATTGAATAGGTTCAAGATGATGATTGGATTGCACGAGATCAGTCTGGAATTGGTATTTTGTTCATTGAATGTAAGTGGAAGAGCTGTTAAACCAGCTGCCCGCTTTGCTGGATCACATACCATATACATGTATTTGGATTAAAGAAGAAAGGTGCATTAAAAGAAGGTTCAGAATATGTAGATGAATGTCTTATACTTGCGATGTAGGGTTTGCGCTAGGTTGTTATGCATCGTGTTCCAAACACCTAAGAAACCTTTGGAATGTTCAATGTTCTGGGTGGAATGCACATTCCATTAGGCATTTCGAATGGTTCCAGACCAAAAAAAAGTTTCTTTCTTTTGCTTCACTTTCAGAAATCTCTTAATGTGTCATTTTAGAAATTCCGTTTCATAGATTTTGTACACAGCAGTACCATGAGACTTGCAAGTTGCACCTTGAAGCTTGACGTCTGAAACTTGGGCCCTGAACTCTTGAGGCACGTGCGCACTGCCTGCAGCCTTGCCACTTGGAAGGTAGGGCTGTAGTATGTACCTACTACCTACCAATCTGGGTCTTCAGCATTGGCCCTTGGAAGTTGACTGGTCACTGTTGGTCTGAGCTTTGGTAATAAGTTATATTATTATAACAGGCTCTCAGCCGCTCAGCAGCCAGCTTTTGACGTAAACATGCATGTGTACATACTTACATACATAGATACATACATACATACATACATACATACATACATACATACATACATACATACATATGTACGTACATACGTACATGCGTACATACATACATACGTACATACGTACGTACATACCTACATACATACATACATACATACATACATACATACATACATACATACATACATACATACATACACACACACATACATACGTACATACATACGTACGTACGAACACACATACGTACATACACACATACATACATACACACATACATAGATACACACACACATACATACATACATATGTCATACATACATACATACATACATACATACATACATACATACATACACACACACATACATACATACATACATACATACATACATACATACATACATACTTACATACATACACACATACATACATACATACATACATACATGCATGCATGCATGCACGCATACGTGCACTGTTGTAACCTGACGCGTCAGGAATGTTTTTCCTGAAGGCTGACGTCAGTTAAGCTGTCAGTAACGTCCACGTCAGAAACAGGTAGTTGACGGGACCATTGCAGATAAGTTTCCTGTTGGGTTTTTTGTTATGTGCAGAGTTCGGGTCTTTATTTATTTTGTTTTATTTGTCTCCACATGCTGAACTATACTCTCTTGAGTGCTCTTGAGTGAAGAATATAAGGCTTGAGGCTCTTGAGCTCACAATTTTTGCACCTATAAGCTATAGGCTTATAGACTCCAAGACTTCAGTGCCTGCCTGCATGCGTATAATTCAGTGGCTAACAGTACCTACATGCTACCACGTATAATTTGCAAACATGATTCAAAGTCAAGTTAGCTAATGTATATATACAATGTATAAGTTCAATATAGAGTATATCTGTATTAAGTTATAACATACATGCTCCAAGGAGTCCTAATTTCTTGCTGCTGAATGCTCAGTGTCCAGTCATGAGTCATAATATCATGTTGCATGCATGAGCAGCTTGAAGACTGAAGTGTATGATGCATCCATGATGTGAAAGAAACATTCATCATATATGATATGATATATGATTATATCCAGATTCCATGTACAAAGTACAGTTTACTGATTAGCACCATGATTCATTTGTATGGAGTATGATGCAAGCCTGCTGGAAGCATGCATATAAATTGTGTGTATATATCAGGCTTCAGTTGAGAGTACTCTGTTTGGTAAGGATTAGCATGTGCATGATGTACAATAGGCCCTCATGTGATGGTTTACATACATATGATAATGTTTGTATTTATATACATGTATGTATGTATGTATCATGTATGTATGTATGTATGTATGTATGTATGTATGTATGTATGTATGTATGTATGTATGTATCATGCATGTATGTATGTATCTATGTTTATATGATATTGTTGTCTACAATTATTAGTATGTACTATATCTATTCTTAATTTTTGGTCAAAAATTTAGGTCGCGTAGATAACGTTAGAAATGTTTTACCTAACCCATTAGACGTTCGTTAAACGTCAGAAGTCAGAAGTCAGAAAAATGTCAGGAACAACTATGCATACGTGCAAACATCCATACATACATGCATACATAAAAACATACAAATGTACATGCATCCATACATAAATGCATACATTATTAACATACATTGCATAGGTCATACATATATACATATATCCGTACATGCATGATATATATATAATATATGTATGTACTACACATACAAACATACATACATACACACATACATGCATACTTTAGCTTGGTTGTTTCGTAATTGGTTGAAAATTTAAGAGTTGGCTCCTTCTAGGATCATGCCGAATGGTAGTTTAAACTTGATGGCCAATGCTAATTGTGAGAAACACATGTAAATTAATTTTGGTTTATCTATTCTTATGTGTTCTATGTTTGGTGTATTAGGATTTAATTTCTATATTTCCATATATATTTCATATGATAGCATTCCATGGCATTCCAAACCTTGAAGCTTGGTACGGTACCATGTTCCGTACACATACCAAATGTTCCATACCAAACATTCCAAACCACCCTACTGTGCTTATCAGAAGAGCGTGTACAAAGAAGTGTGCTCCATTTTTTTCCGTTTTATATTTATCTAGGGCAATCAATTGAATCATATGGAATTTGGAAAAGGATTGGTGGCTTTCAAATCGATGAACTAGATGAATTATGCACGCATGAGTGGCTAAGATTCAAAATCACACCCTTGGTATCATAAATGCAGATGTCTTACGTATACAGGTGGAAGTATGAGCTTATATTTAATCTGTCTCTATGAATTTGAAACAATGTTTTAAGGTGTAACATGATATTTATTTGTTCATATTTGTTTTGTTTTACTTTATCTTTGCTTTTATTGTTGTTCTTTCAATCAGCTAAGTGACTACTATTTATTTTTCCCTGGTTTGTAGTGGTGAATAATTGGATTTTGGTTTCAAGTCAGTTCACCTAAGGCCCATTCAAAATTTATAAGTTGTGTTCAATCAACAACCATGATGCTAAAATAACAAACTTTCTTTTCGATTGATTGTTTTTGGAAAAATACTCAGTCATTTCACTTTTGATAGATTACCAACTACTTTTTGCAGTAAAGGTAGTGGAGAGGGTCGTATGGCTTCAATGTTATGAGTTTCAAGTGTTGTCATCTCGTGTATTTGGTTTGGGATTGTGGCATGCTTTCTTCAAACAATCTATTTAATCAGAGGTTATCATAGAAGACCTTAGGAGAAGACACATCATCAACTTGCTACTTCATAATCTGGTTTGGGGGGGGAACTGTAAAGTGACTCGGACCTTTTTTCCTTGGTAACATATTTGGGAGATAGGGATTGGATTTCGAGTTTTATGAGATTTGATTTAATGAATCATCCTTTTTGAATTATATAAAAAAAGAAGAAAAGAAAAAGAGCTAACTTTAGCTCAAGGTGCTTTCTAGACAAAGAAGACCAGAAAGGAAAAGAGGAAGGGGAAGAGAGTATGTGAACATTGTGGTATGAATCAAAGTGTTTTCAAGTCTTTTTTTGAAAAATTTGTTTAGGGAATAATCATAAAGAGAAATTCAACTTCAAAGCTAAGATATTGAAAGAGGCATTTGCCACTAATGTGGAACCTAATAACATGGGGATGGGATGTTGTAGGGATGGGGACATCCTTGGATTGGTAATAGAACTGGGTGCATCTCGTGAATGATGACCAAGACGACACTCTAAATATGCTGATTTTTCCATATAATATGAAATGTAAACTATATATTATGATTGTGTCAACATGTAAGCACACAAATGAAGAAGATCATAAACCTTTCAAATGGAAATATATAGCTAAACAAAGTTTCAACATTATGTCAACCATATGGCATGAGTAACATTAACATTGAAGATAGGTATTAAAAAAACATACATCTCATCTTATTATCGTGTGATGTTGTCAAAAGTTCAAATAAGATTTATCTATTTTATCATCTTGCCCAAATTTTCACTTTCGGTTGAGGAGAAGAGGATCAAGAGGAAGGGAAGACAATGCTAAAAAGCCCCCGGGGGGGGAGGGGGAGGTTTTACTTGTGCAGGAAAAAAAGAGGGGTGAGGGGGGGGGGGGGTTTTGCTTGCGATGGCAAAGGAGGGGAGGGGAGGAGGTGCTATTGGCGACAAGTGAGAGGGGGGAAGGGGTGGAGACAACGAAGGTGGGAGGGAGGAGGGGGGCAGGGAAGGCGGAAGGAAAGGGTGGGGCAACATTGGAGGCAGAGGAGGGACGAGGTGCAGGGCATGGGAGGGAGGCAGCAACATGGTCTTCTTAATGAACGAGAAGCAATAAAGATGCTATTAACTGTCAATATGTTAGTTCCAAGTAATTTTCTGGATGTAAAAATCATACAATATACACTCTCAAGGAAGGCGGTGCTAGAAGGGGGAGGGAGGTTTTGCTTGCACAGGAAAAAAAGAGGGGTGAGAGGGGGGGGGGGGGTTGCTTGCGATGGCAAAGGAGGGGAGGGGAGGAGGTGCTATTGGCGACAAGTGAGAGGGGGGAAGGGGTGGAGACAACGAAGGCCGGAGGGAGGAGAGGGGACAGCGAAGGCAGAAGGAAAGGGTGGGGCATCATTGGAGGTAGAGGGGGGACGAGGTGCACGGCATGGAAGGGAGGTGGCAACACGCTCTTCTTAATGAATGAGAAGCAATGGAGATGCTATTACCTATCAATCTGTTAGTTCCAAGTAATTTTCTTGATGTAAGAATCATACACATGCACTCTCAAGTAAGCAAATAAGAAAGTTGTGTAGTTTAGTGACTCCTTCCTCTCAATTGAATTTGGAAGTAAGGGCCATATCTCCATACCTCAATTCTTACTTGGCTCTTGGTGAAGTCTCCTCTCAAGTTGATTCACCAATCCAAATTATACACTTGCAAAGAATGATACAATTTTAAATACAAGCTTGAAAGGAAAAAATAGGTGAGCCTTGATCTTTGTGTAGTGAAAAAGGAGATGGGTTAACTAGGAAATCTTCAATGATGTAGAGCAAAGGAGAGCAAAAATAACTCCCCTTTTCCTAGAGGTGGTTTATTTCTCAAAAACTTTACCCTTTGGTTGTGTCCTAGATTCAAATCTCTCTCGGTGTCCTTTTGCCCCCCTTTTTGTAGCGGAAGCTCTCCAAAGGATCTCTTGACTTTTCATTCTCACTTGAGAGGGTCAATTTCAAAATATCATATTTTAAAATCAACATATGATTTTTAAGAGAAACATTTGAGAGCATGTGGAATTTGAAACGAGCTTTCTAACTAGCTCTGGAGCTCAAAAAATGGTTTTTTGACCAAAACCTTACGTTAGTTCAGGCTTTTTGGGGCCAAAAACATGCAAATAAGATGCATCCAAAATCATTGATAAAGGCAAAGTCTAGGGCAATCATGGGTTGCCCTTATGCTTGAAATTTTTTTGTTGACTAGCTTGTGGCAATTATGCCAAGTCGTGGGATCCTTGGAACACTAAAACTCGCTTCAAAATCACCGATGTCCAAGATATGATTTCCCTACTCGTTAGAGCAATCGTACGTGGGAATGAAGCACTTTAAAAATGATTTTATGGTGCTTTGTGCACTTGTTTTTGTGGCTATTTCCTTAAGTTTAGGCTCAATTCTCTAGGAACAGTTGCTCTAATTTGCCTTAAGCTAGCGCAATCGTGGCCAATAGAATTGATCTTTTCTTATCTTTTTGGTGCTCAAGGGTATTACAATGCTCCACAAAGTTCCTTATCCAATCAGTAAGTCCAAAAGAGTGTCACAATTGCTATGCTGGTTAGAGCTATCGTGGACTTGTGTTTAAGCGTTCTTAACTTTTTCTTCTTCGAAGGTTCTATCAATGATCTATAGAGCTTATGGTCAAACACCAAAGTTCAAATGAATCTAAATTCCCTTAGATTCCCTTGACAATTGACTCAATGTACATAGCAATTGTGGTCTCTTTTAATGGGCTTTTCTTGGAATTTTATTTACCAATGAGCAACAGAGCACTTTTAAGGATCTCAACACTTGCTAGAAGTTAAAGATAGCAAAAAGATCACTCAAATTCTACAAGCCTATGAGGCTTATGGAGCACTTTGGCTGATGAGAAGTTCAAAATTAACCTTAAAAATCACCCAAATACCATAAGGTTGCTCT
>MU260886.1:57500-75000 GCA_020310875.1 Ceratopteris richardii | reverse complement strand
GGATGCAATAAGCCCGCAAACCCATGGATAGGTCGATGCATCCATGTCCATCTTCTCATTGTTATCTAATCATAAAAAGAGAAAGAGAGTTAAATTTTAAAAAGAAGAATGAAATAAAAATTAAGATAAACATATTACATACATACTCATTGCATCATGGTTTATGGCACATCATACATGCATGCATGATGCATGCATGATTACATCATGCATGCATCATTGCATGCACATTGCAATTTGCACATAGATATTAAATATCAAATATAAATACATTTATGATGTGTGATATAATTGATGAATCATAAATGATAAATCATAATTTGTCAAAGTGTCTTACCTCAAGTACTTCACCTCTTTGATCTTCGGTGACAAGAGTGCATTCCCTTATCTCTTCCATAGCTCTTCTCATGATATGGATGAGAAGCCCTAGAGTAGGACCCTCACAATCCGTCATGCGTAGAACTTTGTAGATAGGTGTGATGACACTCAAAATAGCCTTCACACTATCCCAAAAGCTCTCATCCAAACATAGCCATTGTATGCTTTTTGACTCCTCCAATGAGCTCTCATCCCACTCGCTCCAAAAGGTAGATACCACCGTATGTCGTAGAGGCACTTTGACTTCAAGAAACCTTGAAAGAACAATCCACATGTATGCAAAACGTGTGGTGGCGGGCTTCTTTATTTCAAGCTTGCTATGCTCTCTAAACATAGCTAACACTTTCACTTTTTGTTTGAAAAATGTAACTATGCTTGAGGCTTGTAGTGTGCAAGCTTTTACCCATGATAGCTTTCCAATATCCTCCATGAGCAAATCAAGACAATGAGTTGCACATGGAGTCCACACAATATGTGGATACTCACCCTCCAAAAGCTGCCCCATATGCCTACAATTGCTTGCATTGTCGGTGACAACTTGCACTACATTTGATGGACCCACCTATGCATAAAATTTAAAAATCAATATTCAGAATTTAACATAAATGGAAAATCTGAAAATTTATAAAACATATAAATTACCTCTTCGATGGCCTTCTTGATATGTCGACAGATGAAACACTCCGGTTGTCTTCTTTCCTTTCTTTCCAACCTCAACGGCACGTAGGAAGAAAGTACCAATAGGGCATGACACAAGAATATTAATTATCCCTCTATTTTTTCTATCTCTCCATCCATCGGAGAGGATAGTGCATCCATACCTAGACCATTTCTCACGCATAGGGGCAAGTGAGAGATCTATCCTCTTCTTCTCCTCATTAATTTTGGTTGTCCTCATATCGGAGTAGCTAGGTCCACTCCATCCTTGACATGGACCCACTTCACTAATTGCTTTCACCATAGTCTTCCATTGGTATGAATTAAGAAGATTAAATGAGAGATTTTCCATAATTACCGTTCTTGCAATCTCTATGTCGGCTATCTTTTGTTTCTCCTTGATCCATGTGAGAGAAGACCGTACATGCCCGGGAGCTTGCCCTAATCCGCTTTGCCTCGCATGTGATTGTGAATCCCTTTGTGTTGGTGATTGTGATGATGAACCAATATTTGAGTCTTGAAAATGTGACTCCCCTTCATGTGAAGAGGTAGAGGCCAGTGTTGCATCGCAACGCGTTGCGAACGGTTCGCAACTTCGCAACCGCAACTTCGCAACGTTGCGACGTTCGCAACGCGTTGCTTTGCATGCATATTTTTTTTGTAATCCAAAACTATATTTTCCTTAGGAGGGATAAGAAACTATTCAAAATTTGGTAAAAAATGTATGATAAATGAAATAAAAAAACATGGATAATGAGGAAGACATAAAAAGCTATAAAAGTGCAGACATTTATTTATGTATGATTTTCTTTATAGGCCTTATCACCTTGAGCTAGCCAAATATTTTGGATTTTCCATATTCTTGATCTCCTTATGCAATTATAGAGCTTGGACTAAATTTTCATGCATGGCCTTGGCCCTTCAAAGCCAAAGGTAGTCTTCTATGATGATTGATCTCACTACTTAGCACGGACATCACTTGTGAATATTGAATTGTGCAGGGACTAATCTAGACTCAATAATCTATACTATAATGTCCATGTCTATCATATACTATACTATGTAGGTATGTTTGTATGTATATAATTACAAATGTGCATGTGTATGTATGTAATATGCAAGTATATATGTATCTACTTGTATGTATGTAATATGTATGTATGTATGCATGCATGCATGCAAGCATTTATGTATGCATGCATGCAACCATGTATGTATGCATGCATGTATGTATGCATCTACATATGTAATATGTATGAATATATGTATGCATGTGTAGTATACATACTACATGTCGCATATCTACTTTTAGTTCATTATATATATGTGTGTATATTTATTTATATATTTAAAAGCATGCATTTCATCATATCTTAGCTATAGGATGCGTAGACTACCAAAATATTAACAAAAAAACCCAAAAAAAAAAAAAAATCACGTTCGCAACGTTTTAGCAACGTCTAGGCCCAAACGTTGCTATGTTGCTAACGCGTTAGCAACACGTTGCCTTCGACGTTGCTAAAACGTTGCAAACAACTATGGTAGAGGCCGATACACGAGAAGGGTGGCTTGCATATCCTCTTACCGATGTAGGTAATGTGCTAGGAGAGCCCATCATTTTTTGCCTAATCTCGGATGCAATATGGTCGGGGATCTCCTTGCATGCCGCTACTTGCCCTCCAAGCTTGGTTAGGTGTTGAAGAAGCCTTGTAGCCCCACTTGTGTATCTCTTGCCACAATATTTGCAAGTCCAATGATGGGAGTTGGACTTCTTCGTATCTTTCTCCACACCAACACAATGGAGCTCAAATGCCTCATGCTTGTCTCTCACCATTTTGCTTAGAAAGGGCTGACCTACAAGAGGAGAGAGCACTTCAAAGGTCAAAGTTCTAGAGCACTTCAAGAGCAGCTGAGAGCAACACTCGCGGACGGTCGACAGAGCAAATATAGCCCAAATGAGCCGTTCGCGGCATAAAAAACCGAAAAGCCTGGATAGCAAATTTTTTTCGTACGAATTCGTACGGATATGTACGGGTACGTACGGAATTTCAGATACGTACGGACGGGTTCGTACGCGTACGAATACTAACTATGACACACACACACACATACATGCATACATATATATATATATATATATATATATATATATATATATATATATATATATATATATATATATATATATATATATATATAATTTATTCATTTATTTATTCATCTGCACTCTATGACTCGGTCTACAAATTTATCATAACTCTTTTCTAAGTTTTACTTTGAACTTTGTTCCCTTTTCTGCAGGCCTTGAACTTGGTTTACAAGATTATTGGTTTAGTTCCGCTCTTGTCTGGTGTGGTGGGAGAAATGCTTCTTGTATTGCGTTAATCCTGATGTTAATGGGTACTTGAGGCCTTTTAGCTATTGTGTTATTGGATCACCTTTTTAGGTAATATTTTTGTTTATGGGATAACATATTATGGTGTCTGGGTCTGGATTCAGAGGATTGCTGCATGTCTATGATTTGAAACATATTAATAGATGTGTCTTTAATCTTAAAGTTAGAAACTGTAAATGTTCTGGTTACTATTGTAAAGCAGTGATAATAATAAGTTTGACATATTTTGTGACAATATTAAATGCATTGGAAATGTTTTTTAGATTGTATACATGTGATCTAATAGCATTTGAAATCCATGGTTAGATTACTGGTATCCTGAAAGTTTCACACATCATCACACATTTACATGAGATTTTAAGCCATTGTTCTCATTATCTATGCTAATAGAATTGAAGTTTGATCCAACCTTTAGCAGTACAAGATCTGTTTATTCCATTGCAATGGGGAGATGCAGAATTCTTGGTTTAATCAATGACACCCTTTTTTCTGAGAAATTTTACTTGTTTTGCTAATAATTGCATTTGATCACACAGTTGCTTTCGAGATGTACGATTTGAGACAGACTGGCTTCATCGAGCGTGAAGAGGTTAGAAATAGCATGAGAGTCACTATCAAAAATTGTTTTATTGCTTGAAATTTCGATTACTTACATTTTATTTGAGGATAATACATAGGCAAAACATATCTATCTTCTTGTAGACAAAATAAATATGTCTTCTTAATACAAATATGACATGAGCTGAGTAGTTAAAAATGGTACTACTGAATGCTATATTTATAAACGTATACTTCATGAGATATCCTGCTATGCAGCACATTAGGATGACTTCTACACAAGATATCATGCTATGAAGCACATTAGGATGACTTCTGCACAATTTTGTTGGCGGGGATATTTATACAAACAGCATGTTCAACTCACTTGAGTCACTTGACTAGAATATATTCAGGCGTTTCCTTCACCTGTCAGATGTAGCATGAGATGCACGCTCATATATAGGTACTTATTTCAATTTAAGACAACTTAATGAATTTAATATCGTTTGCACTCTCATTCATGCATGCACACACACACACGCGCGCGCGCGCACACACACACACACACACACACACACACACACACACACATGCACACACACACGCACGCGCGCACACACACACACACACACACACACACACACACTCTCTCTCTCTCTCTCTCTCTTTTGGATTTCCTAGTGATATATTGGGTTCCTTTTTAATTCACCCCGAATTCTCATTCTATGAAGAAAAGGTCTGTTGCATACTCTTCTATTTCCAATACCTTCGCCAATATTTTATTGGAGATTGTTGTTGTTTCAAAATGTGACTAAGGACTTAAGCTCAAGTATTTAGTTTATTTTGCCTCTTCAGTTTTAAATATGCTGGCCTTTCTTGTTCCATAGTTGAAGTTAGTGTTGCTAAGAATCGAACATCTTGTGACTCATTTATTGTTTAGAGTTTAAAAGATGAATTGTAATATAAATAAATAACAGTCTACAAAAAGAGTGGAAATATAAGGACGGAAATATAAGGAAAGGAAAAGATCAGCATGGGCTAATGGTTAATGCGGATTTTTGGTTGATTGTCATTTCTTTTTTGTGATTTTAGATCTCTTTTGTTCAAAAGAAAAGTACATATTTTTTGTAGGAAATTAGCCCATATTCGTCCTGGCTTGGTCATGTTTATCTTTTTATCTTGTTGTTGTTGCTCTTTGGGTAATAGTCAATACTAGAGTTGTACTAGGTCACTGTAGTGTCCTGAAAATCTGCCAAATGAATTCTAGCCTATAGGTGATGATTTGTATAATCCAATGCTTTGACTTCGTAAAATAATCTCAAATACACATGGAAAAATAAAAATACTTAAAATTGAAAAATATTGAACGTTTGGAGTCGAATTCCAAATTTTACATATATTTAGAACCCATTAAAATTAATCCTATGCATGAAATGGCTGCACATTCATCAGTTTTTTCCAATCTTTTCGCCATCCAGCATACTTGTATGTCAAGTGTTGGAAAACCCAAATCACTTGCTTTTTCTTGAAATAATACTCTCTTCTATAGTTCAAAGCTTGCAACATTACAAACATTTCATAGTTCAACCTTCTTGTAGATAGTACATAGCTGAGTGTGGTTTTGCTTAGGTTCGGCCAATAAGATCCATTGGTATTCTGTTGGCTTCCTTGCTCCTACCAAAAGACTTGCATGGATTTTGGGTTCTTATGGGGAAAGAAATAGAGGTTAAGGGCCTATTCTTGGGTGAGAATAGGTAACTTGATCAACAATGCCATCCAAGGTAGCTAGAAAGAGAGCAAGAAAGGCATCTTGTCGGTTTTGGAGTCTCTTGCTCTTGCACAAGGATAAAAATCTTCACACATGATCATCTGGGTCCTTGTGGGAAGCTTCTTTGAAGGTTGGGAACTTTACGTTAATACGAGATAGAAGAGCGGCTAAATCGTCCTCCATCCTTCTTGTGTTGTTGTTGGGCAAGTACTTGTTTGAAGATGAAGATGAAGATAAAGACCGAGTCAGAAGTGGCAAAGGGTTGGGAGGTACTCGAGGAGGAGTATAGTGAATAGTCCTGTCGTAGCTCTTGATAGTTGTTTTGATAGGACTGAGAGATCCTCCTTTATGAGGTCGAGTATGAGTCATATAATATCCTTCAGTATGAACTCATTGATATGATGAGAAATTCAACTTAAAAGACTTGACCAAATGGAACTTAAACTAGGACCAAAATTTTGGACTAAAAAGTTGGGCTAGTACTGCCAAGGACGTAAAACTTAGACTAAAAAGAAGGGCCTAAAACTTAGAACAAAAAAATGGACTAAAAAGCTGGATGAAAAATTTGGATGAAAAAAACAAATTTGAACTTTGGCTAAGGGCTAAAACTCTTAGACGAAAAAAATTGGACAAAAAATGTGGACGAAAAATTTGGACTAATTCTAGCTAAGACTAATTCAGAGATACTTATTCTGAAAACACGAGACTAAATCTCAAAACAAGAGACTAATTTTGGAAAAAAGAAAGGATTGAGAAAGTAAAGCTAAGAACAATAGAGAGAAAATGCAAAGCAAGGTCCATCCCACCGGGTGTGCCAAATTGAGCAAGTGTAGAGGAAATTCTTGTTCTTTGTGCTCGAGGTGGGTGCTTTTTCTTAGTGCAGTATACACTATGCAGTTGCTTTGCACAACCACAAGAAGATTAGAAGATGAGACAAAATAAGAGCCAAGATTACTAGTCACAAAAGCATTACTCTATTAGCATCAAGCATGGAAGTGTACAAAATAGATGTTTCAATCACAGCAGCACCAGCAGCACCTGACAACCTCACAATCTAACCATTGTAGCCAATCTCAAGGTACAAATGAAGCACACAAGTCTCTTGCTAAGCACCATAGCAGATTCGGTGCGGTGAACCGGAAATTTTTCCATTTAGTGTTCGGCGCATTCAGTGCCATTCGGTTCGATGAATTCGCGGTTACATGTACGAATTTAAAAGTTCGATTTTGAATGTTAAGTTTTAACCTAGCATTGAGCAACATGGGTATGAAGGTTTTGCGAACTTTTTCGATCAGCAGCCTTGAACCTTCCATAGCTCACTACTCAGCCCCCTTGACACCCTTGAACCTTCCATAGCTCAAGTCTCAACCCCAATGACTTCGCCTCAACCTTGGCCTGCCGCCCTTAAGCTGTTTGCCTCAGCCCCACACACACACCCGTTCTTAGGCCGAGAGTCGATTCTAGATTGCCTACTCTTACTATATAGTGCATAGATATATATATATATATATATATATATATATATATATATATATATATATATATATATAGAGAGAGAGAGAGAGAGAGAGAGAGAGAGAGAGAGAGAGAGAGAGAGAGAGAGAGAGAGAGAGAGAGAGAGAGAGAGAGAGAGAGAGAGAGAGAGAGAGAGAGAGAGAGAGAGAGAGAGAAGAAAGAAAGAAAGAAAGTGTTTTTACGTCTATTAGGAGGCCGAACTCGGCCTATGAGACAAATCGATGTACATGGGTGTATCTTCTGTCAATCAGAAAAGATAAAAGTGCTGAAAAGAAACTGGTTAAGCTGATATAGATCTCCGTAGTATGCATGTGGGGATACCCATGAAAGTGGTGGGGGCTGTATGGAGTGCGATATCTATGATAGTCTATATGCAAAAGGGTAGTACAACAACCATGAGAATGCATCTAAAACGACTAAAACGACTAACTAGCTCCATCCTGTGCTAGTGGGTGGGATGTAATATGTGATACATAGGTGGAGGTGGAGTCAGGGCCACCCTGATGGCTGCAACGGGATCGGCCATCATCTGGGATCGTCTCTCCTCCATGGCGCGATGGTCACAAGCCTGGATCTCTGCAATCTGGTGTCGGTGAAGTCTCGGGGCCCGATATCCTATAGCACGGGGTCGTCTCCTAGCTCGAGATATCTGAGCCTGCTGAAGAGTCACCCCGCTCGGTGTGTGGGCTGAGGGGGGGAGGGCTGCAGCACGTCGTGGAATAAAGAAGTCAGTGAGCTGACTCTGTCTCCCTCCTGTATGGAGTGCTACAGTAGGCTGGAGTAGGGAATCTCTGTGACTCTGTATCTCTAGTAAGAATCGCCCGAGCTGTCGCTGGTCTCTAGAGTCCATGATCTCTCGGAGGGTGGGAGCCCTGCAAACAGAGTCTCGTATCTGCCTCTGATGCCATCATATGCGCTACATCTGCATACAAAGTGCTCCTCATCCTCCATCTCTACTCTGCATACTCTGCATATCCGCTCCTCTCTGGGAATGTCTGCGGCTCTGCCCGTCTCAATCTCGAGTCGGTGTGATGAGACTCTCAGCTGGCCAATCGCTACCCTCAAGCTATGAGGCATGTGAGTATCCATGTAGCGTGGTTGCTGGATGAAACCGTCAGCTAGTATGTCTATGAACTGGTCTCGATAGTGCGATAGTCTCGATCCCATGTGTGGTGTGTGCCATGTCTGACTAATGTAGAGCTGCCAGAGATCCTGTCTGAGCACAACATTCCTCTCACGACGAGAGAGGTGGATGTGAGGTGAGTCTGGGTCATACTGAAAAGGCGGCAATCTGTCCATATCAAGTCCATGACTATCAAACCAGACTCTAACCTGAGTGTACCAAGCTCTCTCATATCCTAACTCTGATATCTGTATAGATGCCTCAAGAGCTCTGTGTGTGAGTCTATCTGTAGGGAGGTCCCTAATCCTCTGAATAAAGCAGATAGTCTGGAATAGTGCCTCTACTGCCATGGGTGGTGCAGCTAGCTCTGCCCTGATGATGTCATGTGGCACCGACTGTTTCCCACGAAATAATCGCGAGATCATACGTACCTGTGGCCTCTCGATCGCACTCCACTGGGTGACTGTGTGAGAGAGAGAGAGAGAGAGAGAGAGAGAGAGAGAGAGAGAGAGAGAGAGAGAGAGAGAGAGAGAGAGAGAGAGAGAGAGAGAGAGAGAGAGAGAGAGAGAGAGAGAGAGAGAGAGAGAGAGAGAGAGAGAGAGAGAGAGAGAGAGAGGCGCACCCTCAGCTTATTAGCTAAGGGGCTAAGAGCTTAGAAGTTAGATCTTAGAGGCTAGAGCCCTCATGTTACTCTTTGGATTCATACTTTTTTACATTGGACATTGGACAATATACAGGGTTTGTGGCTTCACATTTATGATTTGTCAGGGTTCATAATTTTCTCCCTTGACTATACTGTGTTTTATGCCACATGGTTCAATCTTCATTAATGGATTATGGTTGTGATTTGTAATTTTGATATGCATAATATATATGTATATACTATATCTAAGATTCTTATGAATTTATGTGTCTTTGTAACGATACACCTTATGCACCTTACCTTCGGATACCATTCGGTCATCGCACCTTACACACACGGAATTGAACGCATCATACTGCCTCGGTAAGCACTAAGCTCTTGTAGACTTACTCCACTTGTCCACCCTCGGTGACAAGACCAGAGCCTCTTGTCTAACTCGTGTGAGCTGCTAAAGCTTGAGAGTAGTGATGCACTTCACTCAAGAATCCTCACTCTTCTCTGAGCGTGTCAAGGTCTCCCCTTTATGAGCTATGATCTCTGATATATCAAATATGGTGTCCCTTGGTACTCAGATTCCTTTCCTTAATATAAGCTAGACTGCTAGATGGTTACTCCACTACTCTGTCTCCTCCACTCTGAGTTTTATGGTACTTTGCCAAGTTAGTATTGTGTCAGCACTCTGCCGAATCCGGTACTCTTTGTCTCCACTCTTTTTCTCTGTTCCCTTTGTCTTCACTCTCTTATTATGCTCAATTGCTTCCGGTCGGCCCTTCTCTTTAAGTTTCAAGTGATCCCAACCTTGGATGAATTTGAGAAATTGGTCCTTTCTGGAAAATTAGTCCATAGAGCAATTTGTGAAATTGGTCTCTCCCACTGCTTCCAGTGAAATTAGTCCTTTGTGAAATTGGTCTCTTTTGGTTGCCTTGGACGAATTGTGAAATTAGTCCATAGACCAATTTGTGAAATTGGTCTCTTCCTACAATTAGTCTCTGCGAACACTCTACATTTAATTGAGCTCACGACCTCGAATAAGATAGCATGACATGATTTCTGTGCAAATAACTTTGTGGGGCAAAATTTTAGCTCATTCAAGGCAAATTTACGTAGAAGGTGCATGTTCGAATCGAGCACTCGGACTATCGATGAGCTTCAGCTTACATCACGATGTAAAGTCTTCAGAGATTATAGATAATCGAAATTCATCTGCCAAAGAAGTAAAAAGGGCGATACTCCACTAAGCTACCCGTTGAAAGATGAACTTATCCATGTTGCATGGGATTCATACGGCATGTGATTTAGCACTGTTATGGGCTGGCCAATGTACCATATGATTTGTGCATAGGATATCTTCTGTTATCCGAACTAAGCAAATCGTACCATATGGTTTGTGCTCAAGATATCTTCTGTTATCCAGACGTAGCAAATAAATCTATTCGTGACCTGCAGTTTGCAAGTGCTAAAAGAGAAGCGTAGAGCTTCAAAGTAAGCATGCGTTGTGCGAGAATCCATCATGGATTCCCAGGTCATCTCGCTTGGCAGCATTCATCACATCCATGATGCCAACGGTGAAAATGACTTAGATCAATCTTTTTAAACTCTATTTCTTCTCCAGCCGCGGTTACAAAAACGATCATGTTCCATGCGATTGTGCATCTCAGGGCTTGAACCGATGACATCGTACATAGCTAACGAATGCCTTATCCAAGTAGGCAATCAATGAACTTTGATTCCAAGGTAACTAGTTTATGCTTTTACAGATAAAGTAGCCATAAAACTGGCAATTCTTCGGGCTAGGATTCGAACTAGAAGAAGTTCAAATCTAAATTCCCAGATACAGCAGCTATTCGGAGCCTGGCAAAAGTAATTTTTCTCGATTTTCGTTTGCAGACGGGTTTTGAACCTTTCGCCATCTAGAAGGAAGGATATGGACAAACCATGCAAGCTACACCGATCATCGTGATTAAAAATCTATATATTATTATTGACTCGAGTTAGCCATATAGTTATAGCTCACTAGTATCGAACCCGAGTTCTGAATGGCTACCTCTTGGGTTAAATTATGAAGACCATGGAGGACATCATTGGAAACATTGATCCTTCAAGTATGTGTAGAGGAAGGATATAAAGTTTCCTTATAAGAAGAAGATTCTTGGAGAAGGGCACAAAAGTGAGCATGGCTGTGATGGTTGGATCTTCTTTATGGAGATCCAAAGGTAACTACGAAGCATGGAAAGACACTTACCAAGGACTAAAGGATGGAGAATGGATCTTCGCAGGGATCCGTGGAAGGACATAGCTATTTATCCAAGCTACGTAGTTTCTAAGTTGATGTTTTCATTTCAATACTTGCTTTGCTCTTTGCTTTCATATAGATTGCATCTGATTATCATTGAAACATGGTAAAAGTCTTCACTTTTGATAATGTTTATGCAAATTTTAAGCAATTAATGAAAGCAAAACGAGCGCGCATAGACATATTGGGAAATGCATCAAGCATTTGCTTGCATCCATTAATCATTGTTTCCTCTTAATGCATGGAAATGAATTATTGTTTGTCCATTCCTCCTTTCGAAAGAATGCTTTCAATGCACACCACAAGCTTTCTTATTGTTCGCAAAAGGTTCTTGATGCACTCAAGCATGTGCACTAGTATGTTCATACATTTAAAAGAAGCACATTTAGTATGGTTGTGCATAGATGCATGAAGTGCATGCATTGCAAGCTCGAGATCTTCTTTAATTAGTTTAGGGCATGAAAACAAAGAACATGCCAACCCATGCATGCAAGCACATGCATTTGCATATATAAGGGTATAATTGTTTGCGAAGTAGATAAAAGAATGTCCTTTCATAGTAGTTAGCTTACTTTTTAAAGCTCCACTTTGAGATTCGGGAAGATAGAAAAACTAGTTAGTTGCAAAATTATGCTAGCTACAATCTTGCAACTCAAGTAACTAGTAGATTCTCTTCCAAGAGATACTTAGGTATGATATACTTAATGAAGAGTTACATTAAGTATGTTAGATGTGTTGCTTAGTAAAAGTAAGCACAAGCCAAAAGTGAAGCATTCAATTTTCTTGTCGTCTTGATAGGCAAGAATACATGAGTACTTGCAAACTTATAAGATTTATGATGACTCTAAGTCAAGGTGATACTTAGAGAGTCATAAAGAAAAGAGATTCTATATATTCTTGTGTATTTCTCCTCTATCCAAGTAGGATGATAACTTAAGATAGTTTCCAAAGTTCCATGAGCACTTTGAAGTGAATGCTCTCACTTGATTCCATCTAGAGAAGTGATGGAAATCAAAGAAGAGTGATTGAACTTAGCATCAATTGAATTTTGAATTTCAATATATAGATGTTAAGTTCCATGACTACATCTATAATAAGGATGTAGAGTGTCAAGAAAACATGGAAACTTTGAAAGAGCTCTTCCTCTTAGAAAGGTTAGAGAGTCACTTTGTGGTTTCATTTAAGGTATTTGTAGCTTCAAGAGGAAACCTAGACAAGTGATCTTTCAAAAACGAAATAGTTCCTAATAGACAAAAACTTATATAGTCTACTGTTCTATTTCATGAATCATGCTATTTTTCTATCATATGCAAAATTGTCTTTCGAGGGTACAAGAAGCTCCAAGAATTGGATCTCTATTGATCCATGAACTTTTCCCAAAACAAGAAATGAGTTCGGAAATATGTTAGGAAAATTGTTGTCATTTTGACAGATATTCTAAAGATAGAAGCTATCACATGATGAAAGCTTCGATTTCTTTTCAAGTATATTTTCTAGAAAAAGGACAAAATCATTAAGCCTAGTTGATTGGTTAGGAAAGGGAAAGTAAACATCTTCAAGATATAGATGTTTAACTAAGAAAGCTGTTTAGAAAATAACTTTCTGGCATGCTATAATTTAGAAATTATGGGATCCCTAAACCTAAAGGTGGTAGTAAACAACAAAGAAAAAGCATGCCCAAGTTTTATCCAAAGGAAAGTGTGAAGAGAGTAAGCTGTTCCAAGTATGAACAAAGTAAAACGTTCCAAGTATGTAGTCTACAACTGTGATGACAATAATTAAGTCTCTGGAAAGTAAAACACAAACTTCGCCTATCCTTAAAGGGATTCCTTAAAGGTGAAATCCAAAAGCATGAGCCGATGCTTAAGCTTAAGCAGTAGAGAGATTCCTGTAAAGTCCTTGAGGTAGCTTCTTAAAAGCTTCAGTAAGAAAGGAATTTGAATACAAGAAGTGGGAAAACTCTTGTCGCTACACATTGGTTGTGTATAACCAATAGGACTTGAATTTAAGAAATTCAAGAATCTCAAATTCAAGAAGTTGTAATTCTAATTGGCTCCATCGTGCCCCGAGGGGGAAAATAGCATACGGCGATGTATATCCATCTCTCCCCAGTCAACTCAATGTGAACCGTCATATAGCATGCGTCCTCGTCTCTCCTCAAGATCTAGATTTGTCTTTGGATGCTAAGTTTGAAGAGAATTGGCACATAGCCAGACCCACATGAAGTGCCCTGTCTAGTAGTGGTTCTAGAAGTGGACTCCCACTGAAATCTACCTATTTGGTGTAAAACCCAAATAGGTGTAAAACCCTATCTGGTCTCTCATGTGTCTCTGTGATATAGATAAACTCATTTGCCTCGAGTAGGTTCTGGAAATGATCTCGTCATGTCCATAAAACCCCATTGGTATTCCAAAGTCCTCCGATGTAGTGTTGTCTCATAGTTCGTGCATCCCTATTTAGTAGGGCGTCCATCTATGAAAACATTACCGTCACGGTAAAAGGGTTTTCTTTCTTCTCTCTTGGCATGTAAACTATGGGGCATACATGCGCGTTTGCCTTCTATTTGTATCTTTGTGAGGTCCTCGTCCATGAATATGGTGCTCTTGGAAGATTCCATAACGATGTCTCTTTCTTGAAGAAAGCTATTCGCTCCTCTGTTGAGCTCATGTGCAATATTAGTGCTCGAGGTTTCCTACTATCTTTCCCCATTCTGCAAGCCCAAATAAAATGGCATATCACTATATCCCAACTATCAATGTATTTTTGATGCATCCTATTTTTGATGCATCCATTTCTGCTGATGCGCCTTCAGATAGGCCCACGATTCTCACATGTAGACGTCAAAACTGTCTGAGTCTCTCCTCTTCAAGTGTGTCTTGTACACGGATGTAGACATTTTCTTATTGCTTCTTCTTTGACCTCTTTTTCAACGTTTTTACTTACTACTACCACCCAACTCTTTTGCGTTGATTTTATTTCTGATCTAATGTGTTGTTACATGTCCATCTTTGAGTCGTTCTTGATTTCCTCTAAGTGATCAAGTTTTGTGATCTCGGCTTCTTCCTTGAATATCTCGAGGTGAATAATTTCTTCTTTGAGCCAATGTGTCTCAGCTTTCCATTCATCTCAATCTTCTTGAAGAAGTTTGGGCTTTAAGTTTGTATTTTTGGGGGGAGGGAGGGAGGGAGAGAGGGGGGGGGGGGGAGAGAGAGAGAGAGAGAGAGAGAGAGAGAGAGAGAGAGAGAGAGAGAGAGAGAGAGAGAGAGAGAGAGAGAGAGAGAGAGAGAGAGAGAGAGAGAGAGAGAGAGAGAGAGAGAGAGAGAGAGGGGGAGGGGGAGGGGGAGGGGGAGGGGGAGGGGGGAGGGGGGAGGAGGGAGAGAAAGAAAGAAAGAAAGAAAGTCATATTAACGTCTTCTAGAGGCCAAACTTGGCCTATGAGACAAAAACCATGTACAAGTGTAGTAACCCTGTGTAGAAGATAAAATGAAATGAAATAAAAAGTATATCGCTACACAAAGCTATATAGGGCTGGAAAAGGCTGGGGAGAAGTGGCTCTGACTCTGCAGATAGTGGCCACCTAATACATGGGGGGAATCCAAAATGTGAGTAAAACGCCCTAGGTACTGGCGATGGGTGGAGGTGGGTGTAGTATGTGGTACATCGGTGGTGGTCTCAGTGCCTCCTGAAGGAAGACAACCCAGGGGGTGGTGGTACGCCTATGCTCCATCATGTGGTCGTAGGCAATCCTGATGCGTGAGATATCCTCCTGATATAGTCGTGGTCGACGATATCCGCCCATGCGTGGTCGGCGCCGTGCTCTCTGTGCTGCTGCCTGGTGTAGCGTGAGCCCTATAGATGGACCTCTCTGATGTAGCTCAACGCGCTGAAAGAACTGCGTAATGGTCTGCTGGGTACTCACCCGTGGCTGATGTATGGGCTGTAGTGACCGCTCTCGCCTCTCGTATGCTGCTGTGAGAAATCGGCCCAAGCGTCTCTGGTCTCCCATAGTCATGCACATCTGGAATGACTCCTCGATCTGGAACTGTGCTCGTAGGTCTAAGTATGCTGGACATCTGATAACAAAATGCTCCTCACTCTCTACCTCTGTCTGGCATACTGGGCACCACCTCTCCTCACGGGGGACTCCCCTGGACCGACCCCTCTCAATCTCGAGCTGATGTGATGAAACCCGGAGCTGCCCAATGACGACTCGTAGGTGGTGGGGAAGGTAGGTCTGCATGTATCTCGGAATCTCGATGAAGCCCGTGCCCGATGTATGTAGAAAATGCTCGCGGTAGTAGAGCATTTTCGGTGGCAATGTACCCCTAGGGCTCACCCATGTCCTCTGTATGTATGTATGCCATATCTCCTGACGAATGATCCTATTCCTCTCTTGATGAGAGAGCGAGTAGGTGGGTGCATGTGAGTCGTACTGTAGTGGTGGTAGCCTGTCTATGTCAAAGCCATGGTGGGCAAGCCAGTCTCGTGTCTGTGCATACCATGAGGAGGTGTCGCCTGCTAATGCCATATCACGTGATGCCTCGAAAGCTCGATAAGCAATGCGCTCTGTATCCATTCTCCGAAGTCTGTGTAATAGGCATACTGTCTGGAATAGTGCCTCAACTAGCATCGGTGGTGCAGCGAGCTCTGCTCTAATGATATCATGTGGTACTGAAGGCTTGCTGCGGATAAGTCTGGCAATCATGAGGATCTGTGGCCTCTCTAATGCTGTCCATACTGATGTAGCTAATCCTGGTCCCCATATGGCTGCCCCATACATGAGCGCTGGCGTAACCAAAGTGTCAAAGAGCCACCCCTTTGTGCGGGGCTCCTGAAAATATGCCTGGTGGCACTGTCTCTCCATCAAAGCTAGTGCTGAGTACCCACGTGTGATGCGGTCACGGGCTGCCTGAGCCATAGAGAAGATCCCTGATGCGGCTGTAAATGTCACCCCCAAGTAAACATATGATCCGACCACCTCGATCGGTCCACCTGCTGCTGTGAACACACTATGTCTGCGTACCTGTGCTGATGTATGAAAGATCAAGACCTTGGTTTTACCAAGGTTCACCGATAACCCTCTGTGTCTGCAAAAGTCATCTAGGCCGTGTAGATGATGCTGTAGACCTTCTGCAGACTCTGAGACCAATACAATATCATCAGCGTATAAAAGAATATGGACAGTGGATCCGTGTACCTCAATGCCATCTCCCCCCTGCTGCTGTATGAAGTCCACTATCTCATCAATGTAGAGACCAAAGAGGGTGGGTGAGAGAGGGCATCCTTGCTTCACCCCGATAGTGCTAGCAAGTGGATCAGATAAGCCCCCTGGACATCTGACTCTACCAGATACTCTCTCGTATAAGGCGTAGATCCCCCATATCATCTCCTCCGGAGCTCCGATGTCAAGTAGTCGTCTGAAGAGTCGATCCCTGGGAACAGTGTCAAATGCTTTGCGGAAGTCCACAAAGCAACAATATAATCTCCTCTTCCTCACACTGGCCTGGTCGATCAGGCATCTCAGAGTGAAGATGTGGTCAATGGTAGAGTAATCTCGTCTGAAACCTGCCTGTCCTGGAGCCCTGATGCCCTTCCTCTCAGCGAGAGTACTCAACTCTGTCTCTAGTACCGCCCCATATAACTTGGCCAATATAGGGCCAATCATGATCGTCCGGTATGTAGCTGGATCCATAGTATCACCTGACTTATGAATGGGCACTATGGTGTGCTCAGTCCATGAGTCAGGGAACCCTTCAACCAATGCACGGTTGAAGAGGTGGGCAATGAGCGGTGCCAGGGTCGTGCCTCCGTAGATGAGGTGCTCTGCCTGTAAACCTAAGGGGTCATGTGCTCTGCCATGCTGTAGACGGGCAATAGCGCGTCCCACCATAGTGGGTGTGAAGAAGTCAGAGGTAGTAGGACGTGAGCTCTGTGGAGTGGGAATGGGGGGCTTGTCTGGGATCTCGTATAGGCTCCGTGTATAGCTATGCCAAGTGCTCGGGTCTCGGATGGGTGTCTCTTGTCTCCTCTCTCTCAAATGTCGCCATGCCACTACACTGTCTCGACTCATGAGCAAATGATAAATATCCCAATATTGTCTCTCCTCCCAATGCCGCCGTTTGCGGCGAGTAAGGCTCTGCATGCGACGCTGTGCCTGTGTGTGTGTAATATCTCCTCTATGCTCTAAA
>MU260886.1:45000-52500 GCA_020310875.1 Ceratopteris richardii | reverse complement strand
TATTCCTATGAAGATGGAGAATAAATCTCCCCTAAGTAATGAAGGTATATGTAATGAAGATTGGAGAAAATAAATTCCTTATAAGGGTCAAAGCCCTCTACAAAAATGGTCAGCAATGATATAACATGATACCATAAACACATGTGTATCCATATTAAAGAGCTATCTCTGCCAACCATCCTCTATGAGTGGATCTATACGATCCAATCAAGTAATGGAATTATCCTTCCTGAAAAACTCAAATGTGTATGTGATACGAATGGTGATAAAATCACCTATCACATTCTCTACTAGAAGAATAAATCTTCCCTAAACTATGAAGGATAACTCCCAGTCCTAAGGAGATGTCTACTAAGAGCTCTCCTCTGAACTAGTGAGACATGACGCCATGAATGATGAGTCCTTTTCTCCTTGGTCATAGAACAAGAGTGCTCAAAGGGAAGTCGTTTCCACCGTCCCATACCAGTGGAAGCTTTTTCCAATTCATGGTGTCATACTTACACTAACTGAATATATATTCCATATATATAGAATGGAATATGTAGGTGGATTCTAATTTCTAATGAATCCCATATCCTCAACTCATATCGATGGACTCAAATGAGTCCCATGTCCTCGAACTAGTTAGTTTGGTTCTAGTCAAGATGTGACAATGGATATCCCTTTCTGTTCCAAACCAACTTGTTCCTAAGTACCAAGACTAGGTCTAAGTACCTCTCTATAGATCCCAACATATATATATATATATATATATATATATATATATATATATATATATATATATATATATATATATATATATATATATATATATATATATATATATATATATATATATATATATGTTGGGTACCAAAACTATTCCTAACTAAGGGATCTATGCTCTATATCATAGAGCTAGTGCCATACTTGTGGCCTTCCTAACCATCACTCGAATCACATTAGCACCCATCAATGCTCTCTCATGAAACCATCTCTGTGATCCCATCTAATTTGGTTTCCTTAGTAGTGTAGCTGGAGTGCTTCACTACTTACTCAAGTGATGTGCATGAGTGAACTAGTCACTCTTTGGGTATTCCTAATAATACCTCATAGTCTCTTAATCATACTGTGAGACTCTTATGAAGTTAAGTAAATCTTCACTTCTTTGGAGAGTATCATATATGTATCTCCCGTGCTTATATGCAACTTCCTATAACCTATAGGCAATGTCACAAGGGGACGCGTCCTTGGGTCCTAGGGACGCCATCCCCGAACCCAAATATTCTGGGACGCCCAACCGGGACGATTAGCGTCCCCTTACCCATTTTTGAAACACAGGGACGTCCCCGGGGACGCAGACGGAAACATGTGACATGGGTCGATTGGGACGGTTTGGGGACGGCCTAAATGGGCAGAGAAGTGATTTAGGCAGGATAAAGTTGGATTTTCTTTTTCCTTGAATAATTGGCACCATTTTGGAGGCACCTCTAGAAGGTTCTTGGGTCCACATTGCACAATCAAGCATAAATAGAGGTTTATTCAGCCTTGCATATTCAGCCGGCTACAACACTCTCCATCCTCGAAACCCTCTCTTCACCTTTCTTCTCTTTACGCTAATGAGCATGCCAATGAGCTTCTGTTTATAAGTGCAAACATGAAGAGGGAGGATACTATCTAAGACCTCATTCATGGAAGGAAATCCTTTCAAATAATGGGAGGTAGAGAGAGAGAGAGAGTTGAACCAAGTGAAAAATGAAGAACATAAAGAAGCGCAATCTGATGACTATTATGTATAAAATAAGACTCCCCGCTTGGATTCTTCATGGTGATTTACCCTTGTGAATTGATTGTAGAGTCATTTATGGTTTAGTCTCTAGATTTTACTTTTTAAAATCTATTATTAGTTATATCGATGATAAGATGGCATATGTTTCCATGGTAATGTGGCATGCCATATGATCATTGAGTCTTAACTCTTTTTATGTATATGATTATTGATATGATGATGGTAGTATTTCTTTTTTTGACATGATGAAATACATATGACTTGTCACTTTGACTCTTTAAAATTTGAAGGAGACTCTAGATGTTTAAGGTGCTTCATACATGTATTCACTAAAAAAACACCTTTATTTTATAGATCTATTGTTATTATCTTTTTCATATGTAAACATATTCATTGTACAATAATTCTCATTTGATAATTTTAAGAAAAATAGGCATTTTTTAGTGCCATCCCGGGGACTCGTCCCTTGACACCATAGGCTCCATCCCCGTCTCGAGGACACCACCGTTCCCAGGACCCGTCCCCGTCCCCTAGAGACTTTGCCTATAGGATTGCTTGTGCACATTCCTAATGGTGAAGGTACATGTCCTTCCCCTTAGCAATCCTATGGTCTAAATCCATAAGGATTATGTGTAGGGATCCTGTTACTACTTAAGTTGCCTTATGTATACTACTATGATGGTCCTAAGTCAATCAAATATATGCTTACAAGCATGCTAACACCGTACTGATGTTTGCCGAAAGGGCATGTTACCATGCCATAACATTCTTAGGTAAAGGCAAGTGCGTATATAACGCCATGAGGCGGGAAAATTTTCGGCATCATTTCCCCAAGGAAATGGAATCCCAAAAAAAATTTTAACCATAAATTCAATGGCGCACATGCCATCCAACAACATAGGGCTTGACACACCCATGACATGCACGCCATAAGCTCATACATGGACTCCATAACTTGCAAAAACATAAAAACAAATGTTAGCAACAATTCTCTTTGTTGCATAACCATGTAGTTCCTGTAATCATCTTTCCTTCAAACAATCAAAAAGTGTACTTGTTGCATATTGATCCATACTTTTAGAATTGAAACAATGATCAACTTGGATATATGCACTCCAATCCATGCATATATATACAAAACATGCTATAAAATAAAGTAAGATGCCTGAAAGCATAAAGTATACCTCCTTGAATGATTTGGTATTCGAATTGCATCCTTCTCGATGAGTTTGGAGACCTCTGCACCTTCCTCCTTAGGTCCTAATATAAACTTTGAAGTGTCCAAAAATATCGGATCACTTCCCCAAAAAATAAAGCATGGTCAAATGATTACCAAAATAATGCAAATTTACCCAAAAAATGCATTTGTAATCCCTCTTTAGACCTGCAAAAACCATTTTAGGACCTACAAATAGTCATAACTGAAATATATATCATGTGCAAGTGGCCCGAAGTGAAATTACTTCAATCGCCTTCCCGGTTTGTAAGATATGGCTCCCGGAAGGTAGTTTCCGAAAACTATTTAGACTTTGCAGACCTGTACAGACTTGCAACAATACATAATTTCTCAAATTTCTTTTCATAAACTGAAAATAGACTTTGTGCTCGTTGAAACGAGCCATAGCACGTCCAATTTGGAGTTTTCTAGTCCAAGATATGGCCTTTCCAAGCGGGACATGCCAAACTAGTGGACTGTTGGAGGGGCTGGAAAAAATGTGAAAATGTGATTTTTGGAGTGCCCAAAAGCATTCTTCCATCAACCAAATCCTATATTTCTCTCCATAACCTCAGAGAGTAATATATGAAGATGCTTAGGCTTATTTTCACCTTTTCAAATCCTCCCTGGTTGCATGTTAATTTGCTCCCAAAAAGAGGCTTAAATCAAAATTTTTACTTTTATGCAAAAACTTGAATTGGAGCTTTTAGCAAGCTTTTAATCCATCCTAATGTGGACTTTTCTTGGATTTTCTCTTCTCCATGATAATGCATACACCATACTCTAGGTATGTATGCACAATCCAAGGGAAGCCTCTTGAAATGATCTCTTTTCTTACTCCCGAAAGTGGAGTTTGGTAAAAATTAACATCTAAATTTTTTTTCAAAAAGTGCGGGAAGGGGGTTTTTGAGGAAGTAAAATTCCTCTTTAACTTATTATATTGATGAATCTAATGATTCCATTATGAAGTCCATATAATATACTCTCAGTATATATATTTTTTCCCATCCATCCATAGTTAGTGCACCTCTTTTTCCCTCTTCCAAAATGGGAATTTCTTAGATTCAGGTGCTGAAATTTTTTCTCAAACAGTGATGGAAGGGGGTTTTGTGGAGCTTCAAACTCCCATCATCATACTAAGCTAATCTTTAAATTTCTTGATTGTATATGAAATTCCATACATATACCATATGTGTGCATGGTTTTTTCCATAAATCCATGAAAAATCCTGCTTCATTTCCTCTTCCCGAAATGGCTACTTATCAAAAATAGCCCCTGAAATTTAAGTGATGATCATGAGAGTAGGCTATTTTGGAGGTGCTTACAACTTATTCTTTCTCACAATTTGAAAGAATCATTGACTCTAGATGAGAGTATATACTCCATACTCCATACACATGATTTCCCTCCAAAAACTTGGCCCCTAAACTCTTAATTATCCTTCTCAAAGAGTCGGACCCTTGTGATTTAATTCCTGAAAATAACAAAAATGCTCATACATGTGATAAAGATGAAACTCCATCTTCTTTCACTTTGGAACCACAATATTGGAAAGCTCATGGAAGGGATGCTCTTCGTTCACAGTCTCGTCATATTCAACAGGTGTGTCGCATCCATCTCTCTTATTTTTTCTTGATCTTCATTCAAATATCTCTTTAACTCTTACCCTTTGAACTTTTTGGCTCCAATACCAAAATACATAGCAAAAGAAGAAGCCTCCTATGCTTCGTTCCAAAAGAAGCACGGCCACACTCGATGTCTAATGTCATAGACTCGAGTTCTTTTCTTAGGACAGATGGGGAGAGAAAAGATTTCTCTTCCCCTTTTTCTTTTCTTCCTTTCTTATCCTGATTCCTTCCTCTTCCTAAAATCCTCTTTTGCTCACTTCAGCCGAAGCTAGTTCCTTTCTCTTCTCATTGCATGTGGGCACTGTCTAAAATCTGAGCAGGCGGACTTTATTATTGCTGGAAGTGAATATGGTGTGTTGTGCTTGAGCAATCGGCACCACAAAGACATGGCGCCTTGGTAAGAGCATGTGCCTTCCATCCTTGCTGCCTGGGCTCAATCCCCATCGCTTGCGCTTGCGAGAACGAGCCAGAAAACATAGCTTTGATACCAATATTAGATGCACAAAACTTTTACTCTTCATCCTATAGCTCTTCGCGAGCGTCTGCCACACACAGAGATGTTCTTTGTTCACCTCTCAGCCATGCTCGAGCAGCCCTCTTTGATGTATATTCAATATCTCTTCTCAATCATCCACACATCCTCTCTTTCTATCTACCCATAGTATAGAAGTGCATCCATATGATGCCATGTGGCATTTGTGCCACCTCACTTAAGATGTTGCGCATCCATGATGTGACACGTACGTACATACATGCATGCATCCATACATACATACATACATACATACATACATACATACATATATACATTACATACAGACATGCATGCATACATACACACACACACACACACACACACATATATATATATATATATATATATATATATATATATATATATATATATATATATATATATATATATATATATATATATATATATATATATATATATATATATATATATATATATATACATTCATTTATTATTTATTTAGGATATAAGAAACAATGAAAATTCAAAGATACATAATTGCACGTGCCTTTATTAAGACATGCATGTGCATTGTGTGTCATACATGCATGTGTGTGCAATATGTGTCATTATCCATATATACAATGTGTGTCATATTTTATATACATGTGTGTCTATGCAGCATATATGATGGAAACTGAGTACATATGCATATGTGTGTTATATAATATATTGTATATATATGTGTATTTATCCATGTGTGTGTGTCATATTATATATATGTATTATATATAAATATCATATGTATGTATTATATATGATAAAAGCTGATTTTGTAGATAAGAGGCAAACTTTGTTTTTTTAAGACCTTTGCTGAGAAGCAAGCACATCAATTGATTTTCCTATCTTGGATGCATCATGGGCTGATATGAATTACATCTCACATCGGGAGTAAGCGACAACTCCATGGATAGATCATTGTTGTTTGTCACTCCATCCATCCGTGAGGAAGGACACTCCATTTCTTTCCCATGACTTTCGAATGTTCTTACATGCGGCTTCCATAATTCTTTTCCTCTTCTCTAGCAGAGTCGTGCGCAAACTCTTGAAAAGGGAGGAACATATTGTGATCCATATTTGCCTATGTTTTTCATCATCTCCTTGACATACGATGATCTATGAACAAAAAAAAAAAAAAAAACATTAGACAATGTGCAAATAATTAGGTAAACTGAAAATTCAATTATGCCATATGAGTTATGACTATCTATCAGGCTTCATTGAAAGGAATGTGGTCGTGATACAAAAATCTTTCCACTGCCATGTCAATCTCTTCCTTCAATTTGGGAATCCGTTTATCATCAAGGGTTTGTTTATGATGCTTTAGTAAAAATATCAGCAACCTCCTCATCTGTCCTCACATAAACAAGATCAATATCACCAGCTAATACCTTCTCTTTGAGAAGGTAAAAGTTCTCACAAATGACCAGGGGTTGGAATGAGCTTGTGTGGCATGATGGGAATGCACATAGGCATCACTCATAGCAAGTTTGTTGAGAAGGTCTTGCTTCTTCTCCAAAGTGATGGCATTACAAAACTTTACTTCATTGCCACTCTCATGAAGAAGATGGGCATGCACATTGTTCGCTCCACGGGACTTGCATGTCCATGGTCTTGAACCATCTCATTCTCTTGCGGACATGGGAGGCTTCACTTCTTCCCACCATGATCATTTTGGGACGGACTTCCTTGTTTTGTATATACTTGATGAAGAGGTCATATTGGCTACTCCTATACTCCAAACCAAAGAGAGAAGCAAGGTTTAGAACTCCAAAGGGTAAGGTCTTAAGATTTGAGAAGAGGACTCAAGAGAGGGGCTATTAAAATCATTCTTCTAGAGATGCCCAGAGGCCAAGAGCATGGAGGGGTTATCGAACATGCAAGGCTCAAGGTACCTAAGTATCCATACCCAAGAGATGCAAGAGGGGTAGCTGAATGTAAGATGTCTGTTTTGAGGACAGCAAGGAGCTCTTTTTATGCTTGTGTTTGGCCTTCAAAACAAGGTTCTAGAAAGAGTTGGACGCTAAAAACTCTCAAAAGAAAGTGTTCAAATTTGAACGTCAATCACCAAGAAAAACGGTCCAACCAATTTTCGCATCCCTTTTTTAGTCTCATGGCATGAACACGTCCCAAGGATGGCAGCTTCTCACACAATATGCATTGGGGACACTAGCCTTAACCGATGGGATCTCCATTCATTTGAATGCGGTGATGGCTCCAAGGTGTACTTAGGGCTTAGGGACGCATCCCCTTGTGACTATGATAGAAACCACCAAAACTGTTTTTACAAATACACACATATACATAGATACATACATATACATATACATATACATATACATGTACATATATG